>JANHGB010038118.1:0-24921 GCA_026283785.1 Coracopsis vasa
CCCGGTGACATGGGAAAGGGCTGGGCCCTGCGCGCTGCGCTGCCGGGTGGGATGCTGGGGTATAGGGAGCTGGCTTTCTCCGCCGCTCCTTGAACCGCTGATTTACCTTGTGTCTCTTAAAATATTAAGGCCTTGGTTACAGCCTCTTTTGTGGAAATGAGGCGTGTTGGGTTAGGAGGAGGGTTTAGGACTTATTTATTGGTGAGTCGGAGGACTCCCTCTTTTTTCCCTCTTCCATGGGCTGCTCATCATTCCCTTTGCTCACGGGAACGGGCTTCAGGCACCCCCAGCTTGTCACTGGCAGAAAGTAGCAATGGGTTTGCGTGCGGATGCTGCTGCTCTCTGTGAAACTGAGCTGCATCCTGCGCAGTGATCTGTGTTTCGTCACTAAATCTGTCCAGTGTGGCTGCTCAAGCTGAGAGCAACATATCTCCAGCAAAATTAAGAAGAAAGCCTATGCCACTATGCAAACCTTAGCTACTGTATGAATCAAGAAGAAAAAGCAGCGTTCTCAGCCTGTCCTTTCATGGATCACAGGCCAAAGCTCCCTGCAACCCAGAGAATCTTCATCAACTTAGATACTGGGTCAGCAGCTTCAAGAGCCCTAACAAGATGCTGACTGCTTAGCAAAAAGAAAAAGAATGGATTTAGGGGAAGAATTTTAAGCCTCTGCAGGATAAGATGCACTACAGCCCAAACCACTCTGGCCTAATGGCTGGGCAACTCTCCAACTTAAGCATTTGCATTTGTGCATTGTTTGTTGTGAAGAGTGAAGTATTCCAGTTGCCATATTAAAAGCTTAATCATCAGCTTCTGCTGCATGTCTGCTTAAGAGCTTTCTCACCAAAGACCCTAAAGCAATACTTGAAGAAAAGTCACATAGGCTTTGACTCAAAGGATGATTATAAGGTTATTTCCCTATTCTCTTCAGGAAACCTGAGCCTGGCAGAACAGGCTGATAAAATGAGATTTCCACGGTCTTGCTGTTCTTATACCACCTTGGTCCAAAATACTGTGTTCATCTACAATTGTTTAGCAGCACGATGCTGCAGCCAGCTCTCAATGAGTAGGTAAATCACAGTGGCCTTGGAAACTAGGGAGACAGCTCTTCTCCCCAAGGTGGGGCAAAGAATGTAAACAGTTTTGATATCTCTGGTTGGAAAACAGTGATGGCAGCAGCTTTTATTCAGTCTCTAAATTCCTCCTTATGAACTCTGATCTTTTCAGTTCAAGGGTAATATATCTGCAAATTGTTTCCCACTATTTTCCTGGGTTGGGAGATGGAGGAGGAAGAGGGCCACAGGAGATGGAGAATAATATCAGAACTGCAATTCTAATATCTTAATATTGAGAGGTAACCCTGTGAACTGAAAACTTACAGATGAGGAAAACCTGGAATGGGATTTTTGTCTTAGAGCCTTTCTTATGTGATGAATTCAATTCTTATAACACTGAAGTAAAAAAGGGTGAGAGAAGAACTCTAAAGGAAACAGGGTAACATTTCAATAGAGAGAAACTATCCTGTTTTGAATTAGATTTTTCACTTGCCTTTGGGAGAAAGGTAAAGAAAGTTTTCCCGATATATTTAAATTGATGACTAAGTTGCTGTCTTGCACTTTATTCTGCAATAGGCAGGAATCCCTGAGTGATCAATGATGAATCATGGCTTTTTAGGAACTCCAGGGCTGTACATAGGCCTAACAGCAGGATTATTGAAACTGCTGTTAGAGTGGTCTTCCTGTGATCAGAACTAAACTTACCCTGTGACCAACTGTACCTGTTTTTAAACCATCTAATTATATACACAGACTTGTAACACAGAGATGGTATTTTCAGCTATTGTAATACTTGGTAGCTGTGGTGGTGCTAGCTGACGTGGAAGTCATAGCCTAGAGTGTTCTTAATACTGGAAGTACAGTATTTATTGCCACAGCTTCAGTTTACTGCCTCTATTACAACAAAGTTCACCTCTCCAGCTTTTACTGTCTCTACATGGTATGGAATAACCTTACCACGAGTGAGTGGAATTGTAATGGTCTCTGCTGTATCATTTGCCTGCCTTTCTCCTTCCATCCACCTTCGTCTGATAGCTCCTGTTACATGTAAATGATGTTCTGTGCTTTGCAGTAATGTAGATTTTACTTTCAGCCTACAGGACTAGGTAGAAAATAAATCGGTGAACAAGAAACTTAGTTAGTGCTAACACAGGCTGGTGGTAGCAGCATTGTCTCTTCCACCCACCCCACCCTCCAAATTCCTTTAGGAATGAATCTTAACTAGCATGCTATTACCTCTTCCCCTTCCCCAATTCTTTTGCAATAGATTGCTGATACAACCCAAGATCTTTACCAAGTCAAATTGTGCCCTTTCTCTCAGCTGCACACGACCTGGTCTGCCTGTTCTTACCCTGAGCCAGGGCCCTGTCATTGTGTGCTGTACAGATACTTATTAAAATAAGTGCCTCCTACAGCAGTTTGCAGCTCCTCTCGAACAATCACTTTGGTTAGTATGTGGAATTTGTCTGTGCTTTCACCTACTCCAACAAGGCAGCTCTGTCTTGCAGTTCAAACTTAACTACTTAAATTGATGGCATTTTTTCTAGGCTTTTGTTGCCATGTAGTTGCTAAAAATTAGTTTCTAAATCTGACAGTATTAAAAGGTGGACTTCAGAGTGCTGCATCTAAGAAACTCTTCATTCTCTTCTGGCATGTCTTCTGCACAGCCTGAGGTTTGATGTCTCTTAACTTTGCCTCTTCTCTAAAACACCTTCTGTCCATCTGCACAAACCCCTAGCAATGAGTGTGTGTCTCTTCTTTTCTCCTTCCCCAGACCACTACCTCAGCTGATGTGCTTGCAGCAATTCCCTTGCCAAAACAAAGACCCCAGAGCAGCAAAATGCTCAATTTCTCTAATGCATGATGAAAGATTAAGAATGAGTGAGCAAAACACATTGCTTTAAAACATACATTGTCTAATGATATTAGTACATAACTTCATAAAGATCTGGCAATTCTACAGGAACGAATCTGGAAGCAATGCAAGTGAGCAACAGTAAGTACAGAAGCATTGCTATATCTGTGGATGCTGAGGGCCATCACCTGGGACAATGTGCCATATATAGTTATAGTGCTACCTCTACTTACAGTTATATAACTGCAGTGAAGCTAAAGTATGAAGAGAGAGGACGCAGAACATTATCTTTAAAGCTATTTAAATGAACACAAATGAGGAAGGAAGCATTTAAGTGCTCCAGCCTGCCCTCTGCTCAGAACATGGTGGAGCAAAAGGTCTTCTAAAAGTGAATTTTAATGCTTGTTTGGTATAATGGCCTAATGAAGCTGCTCTGTGTAAAAAGATGATGTTCCCAATGACTGCAAGTCTTCTGTTCAGGGCTTTTGTTCAGACTTGCCTGGTCACATGCAAGGGAAACAGATGTGGCAGCAGCCGCTGAATAGTCACCCAGAGACAGTCATCTCAAATGGAGATGATTTAAGGATGGAGCTAGCTTGCTTTTGCTTTTTATGTGGCCTGTCCTATTTCTGAGCTCGTGCTGTAGGAGGCTTCTTGTCTTGCATGAAGGCTGTGTCTTGCCTAGCTCTTTTTTTTCCACTATGCTATAGCCATGTATTCTCCAAATAACTTGCCACCTCTTCTGCTGTAAGGCTGTGCACAGGTGTGCAGACATGAAACTACCTGACAAAAAGAGGTGATGTTACAAGTCACTGAAAGCAGGGCTTCTTTGGGCTTTCCTGCACCTACCAAATCTAACCCATGTGGTGATACATATAAGGGCAGAGTGCAGAAATATGAATCCAGTACAAAAAGTTATCTTAATCTGTTTTACTGGCCAGAGGTAGCTGCCAGTACTTCTTCCCACCCAACTGCACCCCCAGCTGCTAGATCTCTGCTGTCTTCTGCTCCTACTTCCCAAACACAGTATCCTATGTTGCTACTTGATGCAGGACAAGGCCTGTGTCCCTACAGCCAGGCAGGATGTTTCTTTTATTTATTTTACCCATCTCTACTTTGTATCAAAGCAGATGCGGAAGGGAACCTGATCTCCGAAGGGCAGCAAGAGTGCAATTGCAAGTTGCCCTGAAACGTTGCTGGAACTGAATCTAGGTGACAGCTTGCCAGTTTGTCCCAGCTGTACTGGAGGTCACAGCATCTTGTCAGGGTTGTAACCTGTCTAATACAGAAAGCAATGAAGGAGATCATCCAGCTGAGATGCTCTGGGCTGTTAGCACCCCAAATACTAAGCTTAGTCCTGTCGTACTGAGTCCTTTCAGAGTCATGAAAGCTAGTGGTTTTCTTCTCCAACCCCCAAAGAGTTTTTCTCCCCCTAAGTCATCTGAGCAATGTAAACTCAAGTCACCACACCATTGCCATGCTAATAGTGCCGTGCATTACATTTTTAGGGTTTTGAGAGGTCTCAAATCCCTTCTAAGGGGAATTATATTTAGAAAGTATCTTGTAACATATGTAACGGCTGGTCACTTACCTTGTCGCTGCAGCTTTGAAAGCCTTTCAGCCTTCTTGCCTGAGCATAAATTTGGCATATTGTATTCTGATCTCTACATAAGTATGGCCAATAGCAGTTTGGTGGTTCAACTATAAGGTGACTTCTGGGCTGCTATACAGCTCTTTTTCCCCAGACACTGGTGTTCTAAAACAATGCGTCCATGTTTTTATCTTGTTTGTCCTCAGCTATTGTGTTATTGAGAGCAGTGTGCCAACAGAGCTGAGAAAACTGGGTAATGGAAGTCTGCCTTCCCAGAAAATGCCATTGCTGGAGAAGCTTCTATAGATGAATTTCTATGAGAATCTTAGTGCTGCAAGTTACGCTGTGGGTGAGTCAAGCAGTAAAGGGGAGACTGGCATATGACACCCTATCCAGTACCGTAATCAACAGTATTGAAGTCTGTGGACACATGGCTGATAACTTGAATACCAGTTTTTAGTGGCAACTGCTATTCCCATCTGCTTTCATGTGGCTCTGAATAACTTCATTTGATACTTATGTTCACTGTTTCCTTGTACCCTTTGGAATGCAGCCCACTTCAGAAAACATGTAGTTCAAATAACTTTCCCCAGGAAAGTGGGATCTTTTGAATGTGTTCTGGGGTTTTGGTTGGTTGTTGGGTTGTTTTTCTTCATATCCCAGTCAGTTATACAGAACCTATGTAATGCCAGAAAGAAGCATAGAACAGAGAAGTCTTTGGTCTCTTCCTTATAAATACAGAGGAATTACTCTGCACCACCAGTTTCTGAAGTTGTAATGAGAGTAGGGAAAATAAAGCTTTGAGAGTATTTAACAGACACAGGGAAATTGTAGAGGGGAGTTCTGCCTATTCCTTTGTTGCTTCCAGGGTTATCTTTTGCACAGATTTTTGGAAACAAAGAATTGGTTGTGAGTTGCCTGGGCAAGTTTGGCCATTTCTGCTCCAAGATAGCAGTGATGTGGAGGTGAATTCTGCCTTAAGAATCTCATATGTCCTATACTACGTATATAGGCCACGCGCTAGTGTGGTCCAGTCATGAGTCACCCTCCTTCTCCTGCTGCAAAGGAGCACAGATGAAAGCGATTTCCTTCCAGAGTAATGCTGTTCACTTTTTCCAGCCTGGAAAATTTAGATTAACAATTCAGAGCTAAATATAATCTGGCTAGCTACAGGGAGTGACTCAGATGCAACAAGCAAGTCTGCCCTGTCACCACTTCCAAAAAGCCCTGTTGGCTTTTCAGCATGAGTAGCAGAAGCAGGTGGGGAGCTAGGCTGAATTTTAATCTCTTTCTATGTAGTTGTCCTGTCTCCTGTTGGCACAACTGACGTAAAGAATCAAGAGCCAGTCTGCCCTCTGAAATAGTGCTTTGGGGTTCTTCCTTCCCTAGGAGAATGCTCTCTGGTGCTGCAGGTAGAGTGTTGGCATACCAGTCTAGCAGCAGATTTCTTTTGCTGGTGCCGGATGTGAAGCACAGACCACAAACCAAAGCATCCTCCTTAGCAGTGGGGTGGAGTGGTGAGTCATTGTGCCTGTTAGCTTTGGAACAGTAAAGTCTACAAGAGGAGATCTTGACTACATCTGGCTTTAGCAGGGCAGTGTTATGCTACTGTCATAGTTGTAGCAACTCAGAGCCCTCAGCTGCTGTGTAATTAAATTTGTGCCATGTATAAACAAATAAATCAGAATGCACATGAAATCACATCACTTATTACAGTATAAGTAAATGTAATACAGCCTGGACTTTATATGAGTATAGAAACAAGCTAAGCAAAGTCATTGCTGAAAGCTTGACTTTCAACGAGCTCTGAATACTTGGGAAGTGGTTTGAGCAGGTGATGTTCTTGCCCTGGCCCAAAAAAGGGACTTGCTGTTTATAGTCCAGAGCTGATCCACTTGGTGGCTTGGTTTGCTTGGTAACTGTAATAGAACACAAACCTCAGCAGTGACTCTCTTGCCAGGCCTGGCTCCACTTTTGACCTGTACTCCAGTTCCTTCTGACTCTTAGGCATGCTTGCTTGGGACAGGGCTACATCTGTTGTGCTGACAGTGGTAAGCTCCTTCTGCAGGTTCACAAAATCATTTTGTTTGGGTGTAAACCGAAAAGACTTATTCAGAAATAAGAAATGGTAAAGTAACTTTTTTTTTTTTTTACTCAATGTTCCCCTACTTTTCCAGATGAGATAATCTGTATGTAGGCAGAGCAATCCCTTGGGAAGCTGATTGTTGGCTCCATCTGCTCTTGGGATTTGCTGGGTCTGATATCAAATGAATGTATTGATTGCACAGGTAGGAGGGGTCCTGGTGGTGATTGCTGCTATCAATGAGGTGCTGCAGAAACTCTCATTATCCTCCGCTATGCTCAGGATGAGAACATAAAGACAAAATATCATCTAACCTTCTAAATTCACTGCTAAGGGTTGCTTGATCAGTTGCACTTTTTGCTTTATTTGGCTTCTGCCTAAAAATTAAATGCTGATAAAGGTCTTGACAGCAACAACTGAATTCCTAATGCCCTACCTCCGTAGTAACAGGTTACCAGCGAGCTAGGTGTTCGCTATATGGACACAGGTCATGAAGGCTCTGAAATGAGACACTTACTTCTGTTTTCTTATTTCTCCTCTCCAGATTTCTGAGTCCCCTGAATATGCTCATTGGTGGTACTGTGGTGGTGCTGGTGTTCATGGGGTTTGTGTGGGTATCGCACAACAAGGATATCCTCCGCAAGCTGAAGAAGCAGTACCCAACTTCATTTGTAGTGATCATTATGCTGTCTAGCTACTTCTTGATCTCCTACCTGGGAGATGTCATGGTGTTCATGTTTGGGATCACGCTTCCTCTCCTCTGTAAGTATTCTTCTGCTCTGGGGGCCTAAGGGGATGTGACTTGAGCTTTCTCAGTTAAGTCTGCAGAGTTTAAATTGGCTGTTGCCTTCACTAGCTCTATTTAAATGACCGCAAAACAAACTTGGGCAGGGAGGGACACAAAATAGCACAAGCCATCTTTAGTATCATTATTAAGTGGGTACCTGCGATTATTGAAGTGGTCACTGAGACTTCCTCTTCTTCCAGTGCTGTCATGGTGCTGGAGCTCTACAAGAACTATGCATTCCTTTAATAATTAATAAGTGTTTCTGTCATGCAGTGATGTTTGTCCATGCTTCTCTGAGGCTTCGGAACATAAAGAACAAGCTGGAGAACAAGATGGAAGGAATAGGCTTGAAGAAGACCCCGATGGGCATCATACTGGATGCTCTAGAACAGCAAGAGGATAGTATCAACAAACTGGCTGACTACATATCTAAAGCAAAGGAGTAAGCAGCTGCAACATGGTATTTTTACCTGTTGCAGGAGTGTAGTTGCTATTTACTATTGTTCAAGCTTGCTTTCAGTTTGTGTACAAAACAGGAAATGCACGTGGTACAGATTAATAATTGCAGGATACAGGTATTCCAATGTCTTCAGGGCTACTCTAAGAACATAAAAGCAGCAGTCTTTTTCTATTGTATAGCAAAATGTTCTGGTGTTTACACAAATACATACTAACTTAAAAGCATTTGCTTGTCTCTTCTTCTGGAGGGTAGAAGAAGAAGAGATGGAAACCTATGGAATGCAGTCTCTCCAACTGTCTTGTAGCAGATTTGTCTGTTAAAAGTAACACCCTTTTCACCTCAGATCTACAAGTTGGCAGGTTAGGCAGTTTTTGCTGGGTAGTACTTTCAGGCTGGCAATGCTCAAAGTGAGCTGGAGTGTCACAAGTAGGTCTCTTGCATCCTCCATGTCCCTCGCTTGAGTGGTCTGTATTGAGACCACATTGCTAGCTGAATTGGTGGTAAAACCATGAAGTACTTGTAACGAGAATGGATTCCTGCCCTCAGCTCACATTCCTCCTTTAGTAGCTGGGAAACAACCTAAATAGATCTAAGCATGAAGAATATTCATGGCACTGTGCCTCTGTCAGTTCCAGTAAAACACATCTCTCATCTCTCCGAAATCTGGATCTATAGAAGCTGCTCCTCTCTGCAGGAGAGCCAAACCACCTGACATACCAGCTAAACTATGGCCAGGCATGGAAGGGGAAAAAAGGCTTCAGATTTGTTGGGTGAGCTGGGTTTCTACCCTACTGATGTTTTGAAATACTGCTACTTTAGAACTTACCTTGTTCTGCTTTAGTCTGTATAGGCTATTCTGTAGATGGAGGTGTATGTGTGTTCTCGAGTGTGGGTCTTTTTCTTTCTTCTTAACCAGAATGCAAAGATACAAGTAAAACATGCATCTCACTGACTCTGTACTTCCGACACTCTTCAAAGGAATAAACTGGATTTCAGGTTTACAAGTGAAAGCAATAAATGTCAAGATATGGTTTTTGAAAACCCATTCCAAATTCATGAATATATTTGCCTGTAACAACTACTGAAAATGGTGGGGGGGATTCTTTTATACATTTTAACTTAACTGCCAGCTCTGGAAATTATCATGATAACAGGAGCTTGCCAACAATGGGGAGGAAAAGTTGTCCAGGTGACACTTCATTTCAAATGATCTTGCATTTCTCTTTTCTATCAATCAGAGTCATTAATTTAACAAAGAAAACCAGGATCCTTAAAGTTGAAGCTTTTCTGTAACTTACCATGCTGTTTTCATAGTGAACTGTGTAGAAATCTGAACGTGTCATTCCATTTAAGTGTTAAAGTGATCAGTATTTATTGAACATGTCTGTATATTCCAGCTGAAGAGTCAATGGCCTGTTCCTCACTTGTAGCGCATGGTCTTTGTTATTTGCAAACTGTTTCCACACTTCAAGAACGTAGTAGCCTGACTTCATCATTACTGTAGAATTTTAAGAACTACACAGTTATGAAGAAAAATAAATTCTAATGGTGATTACTGAGTGTGTTTGTTTATTTCAGGTTGGGAAAAGTGGGTGGAAGCTTGAGCTTGGATCTGTTGCCATGATTGGTGGAACTCCACTGAGTGGTTGTGGGAGATCTGTCACCCTGCAGCTTGTGCTTCAGGCCTGTGCTTGTGGTTAAAGCTGCTGGTTTTGAGTGATTGGTATCTGTATTAACTTTGTTGAGGCACAAGCTATCTCTGAACTGCAGGAATGTTACAGCCTTGCTCTTGCATCCTTATGTAGGCTGCTCGACAAAGGTAGAGTACTTCAGACATTTGTTCGTGCTATTTCAGTCTCTTACACAACTCTACTTTAATTAACTGGGATTTTATATTGCTTTTAATTACCTGAGAGGGATTTCTGCTTCTAGGATTACTGGGAGCTGTGCCTCGAGCAGTACAAGGAGCCCAGTTCTGCTGCAGTCAGATTAACAGTGTGATCTCTGTATCTGGCTGCCTCCCTCCTCCTGTGATCACTCAGGAAGCTGCTCGGTGGGAGAACATGGATCAGAGCAGGTCTTCCTGTCTGTACCCTGGTAATATGTGTCAGCTTCTGCAGCACGGCTGCTTTGGCTGCTCCTGGGTGTAGCAGTCATCTGGACCTAGCAGCTTGAGTTGAAGAGTGTGAAGCACTGTTATATATTCCCTTGTACTTCCCTGTCCCAGCTGCTGGAGTCTCAGCCTGCCCTTGAAGCCTGTATGAAGAGCTGCATGCTCAAAGTGCTTTCTGGCAGAGCTGCTTTTTGTACTTGTCATTTGCTGCTATACTCCATGGTTAGAAGTACCAAGTTCCTTCCCTTTCCTACTTTTGTACTTTACAACAAGAGAGGGCTGGATGAAATGGGCCCACTGAAAATGTTACTTCTTTTTTTATGTGTC
The DNA here is from genome assembly GCA_026283785.1 of Coracopsis vasa. NCBI lineage: Eukaryota > Metazoa > Chordata > Aves > Psittaciformes > Psittacidae > Coracopsis > Coracopsis vasa. Next base: position 10,272 of record JANHGB010038118.1, read on the forward strand.
TGCCATGCAGAAATAGCTCTCCCTTCCACTTCTGTGATATTGTAAAACCACCAGCTATGTCTTAGGCAATACATCAGCCAGGTTTCCCAAGTCTGCGGCACTACCGTTGCAGACAGAAACAGCTCAGAAGGAGCTTTACAAACTGGGAAGAGGGAGAGTTGCAAGACACCAGGTGATAGATGCACAAAGGACAAGGATAAATGAAAACTTGAACTACCTTGGATTCAAACCGGTTCTGGATATTGCTGGTATGACAGGACTAGTACAATAAATTGGGAAGGGGAAGCAAGGTACGACTGGGATTGCTGAGAGTTACAGGCAGGAGCTGGGAGAAACTCACCTGAAGGAAATCCTGCAAAGCTGTGCCTTTTAGCAAATGTTTCAGCCACAGGAATGCAGGGGAGCTGCATGTTAGCAAAGGGAAAGGCTTTGTTCTTTCCCTGTGCCTTTTAGCTTTAGAAAAACAAACAAAGCCTCCCAAAGCATCTGGTCTGTTGTGAATGCGTGACTCACCTGCAGCTGCCTTACAAACAAGGCTTGCAGCAAAAAAAGTGATTAAAAAAGGGGAGAAAAAACAAATCACAAAAGCATTAAGGAAGAAACCAAGTTGTGTACATGAAGGTTTGACCCTAACTCATCCAGCCCTGCTAGGGGTGAGACATACTGTTCACACTCTGTACTAAGAGGAATGAGGAGTTTCTTGCATCCCTGGCAAAGAGAGGTAAGGCTCATCCTCATTCCACAAGAGCAGTGTGGAGAGAGACCTGAAGTGGGATTTCAGTGTACTCCAAGGCAGCTGTAATTAAGGAATACATCACAGCCAAAGGTGAATCGTGGGGAGTGAAGATTACAGCTCTCAAAGCAGAGCACAGCATCACCTTTTACATGCTGATCAGGTACAATGCCAACTAAGCTATGTTCTGAAATAGAGGTAGCTTGAGGAGTTTGATGTGCCAGAGCAGTTGTTCTGTTCTGTGAGTGCCTTGTTAGCCATGGAAGTGCTGCATACATCTTACAGAGAGCTTTATTTCATTCCTGTTTCCTTAACTAAAAAATGAAGCTGTATACATGGAAACCAAATACATTCCTCATGGACAAGAGAATAATAAAGGAGCATGTGTGTGAAAAGAAAGATAAGATGAAGCACACAGCATATTCCTGTAGAATCTGGCAGCAGAAGGACAACGTGGAAGCAAAACAGTTTGCAGACAATCTAGAAAGACAAGGTTATTGATGCCTCTGAGAAAATACTCCCACAACAAACTGGAGCCTCAAATCCACTTGGCAGACAGATGGCACTGGGATTGTTTGATACCTGATGGAAATGCTTAGCACTGACTTTTCCCATGCCAGCCGTTTTCACCACACTTAGAAAGTTATGTATCACAAGCTTTGTTCCCAAAGAGTCGTATATACCACCTGGGTTCTGCAGAAAACATCTGCTGAAACAGTTGTAAGCAAAACTTGAATAGTCTTTATTCCAGTTTGTTTTCTTCAGGGCAATCTGGTCTCTCACTCCAGCTGCTTTGGCAGTGGCACCTGGACAAAGACAGTAAATATTAGGAGGAAGAAATTTATCAGTCTTATTTCCCAAGCCAGATTAGTTTAATAGAAACCTCCAGAAACTGTAAAAAGATCAAAACAGAACAGCTGGGAGCTCCAAGGAGCACTGGTTGGGAATTTCTGTTTGTAATTCCCCACTTGCTATTTGCAATGCTTGATGCCTGGTAAATCAATTTGCAAGTGATGTGTCCCACCACAGAGCAACCAAACACCCAGCTCTGCTCAAGCAGTAAAATCCCTTTTTAGAGATGAAGATGAGGATATTGAGGCAAATAAGGAGTTACCAAGGTCATGCAGGCAGGTAAGAATAACACCCTAATGCCCCAAATCCAAGCCATGTGGCACAATAACAGGAGACCAGAAAGAAAATCCCCACAAATGACCAAACAAAACCCAACCCCAAACATGTGTCCGTCGCTTTATATTTCCATGGGCCCTGATAGCAGTTGTTCTCTGGCCCATTCGGGATTGAGCATCAGTTGATCCCTCCGTCTCAAACCCCACAGCCCTCATTCATAAAAACCTCCCCAGGATTCTGGGGGGCATAGCTGAGGTTCACTATTGCTCCCTCATACATGGCAGCATGTGGGTTTCTTAATCATTGCTGTGTAAAGTGAGGGCTGTGCCCAGCAGAGCACCAGCATCATCATCCTCCATCTTCCTGAGGGAAGGAATAGCAGCAGATCTTGTGGCTGTGAAAGATCAATCTCCAGTCACACACACCATCTTGGCACACACAGATAAATCATAGAATAGTTTGGATTGGAAAGGACCTTAAGATCATCCAGTTCCAATCCCCTGCCATGGGCAGGAATGCCTCAGACTAGACCATGTCGCCCAAGGCTCTGTCCAGCCTGGCCTTGAACACCACCAGGGATGGAGCATTTAGCACTTCTTTGGGTAAGCTGTTCAAGTGTCTCACCACCCTCACAGTAAAGAACGTCTTTATATCTAACCTGAATTTCTCCTGTTTAAGTTTAAACCCATCACCCCTTGTCCTATTGCTACAGTCCTTAATGAAACGATGACCTTTACAAGAGCAGGTCTTGTTGGCATAGACATGGGACTGAAATGCAAAATCTAGATTGGCCTAGAAAGGCCAGAAGGGCCCTGAGGAGAGGCCCTGGCTGCAGGGCTGGCCAGCAAAACTACAACCCCAAAACCTGGCTTGGCAGCAGAATGGTCACATTAAACCTGGACCAGCATCAGAGGTCACTGCAGGACCTGCCCCTGCTGAAACTTCAGGACAAGCTGCTCTCCCTGGAATCACTGAGGGGATAATTGTTTCTGTGTAGGTATAGATGAAAGCAGAAGGTGGCCCACTGTGTTAAAATGTCCATATTAAACAGAATATGAATTACAAAGTACTACTGACCACTTTTAATTGCAAAGGATTTTCTGTCCTCTGCCTCTAGCCTTAGCAACATAAACAGATGCAACAACATCACTAGCTACAAATACATCACTCGGCTTTCCGAGTTATTCCTTGAATAATGGTACAAGGCAAGGAAATACAACATTTAAGAAAAGCAAAAGGTTAAATCTGGTGGCCAGCATTTGGAGAAGTGGCCCATGAATTTGGTACTCAAGCAAGAGCACCACCAAGGGGCAGTTATCACAGTTAGGGACTTGGATTCTCAAAGCCATGAGCTCACATTTGCTCTCAAGTTATGACTACTGAGCACTTTGAGTGGCAAAGATTTACTTGAAACACAAAAAACCCTGTGGTACTTTCTTCTTACAACCTTGCTGCATCTTCATTGCTAATGGATCTAACTTCTTTTTTCTTATTAGCATTAGAATTGTGCAGTTGATTTAAGTAGAGGGTCACTAAAATAACACACTCCTTGCTACCGGGTGAGTTCGTAAGCTGTGTGGCTAGGCCAGATTTCAGATCCTTTCCAGATACAATTGGTACCTTTTGCCAGCAAACAGTATTTTAGAGGATCAACTATTTTACCTGAAATGTTTTTAGGCAGCTGTAAAAATGTGTTACATGTTCAGGCAGCTGAGAAAAAGCATCTTTTAGTTATACTGATGTTAAAACTCAAAAAGGCTCAAACATGAGGGAATATGTTGTAGCAAGGGTTTGTGCATTATCACTGTTATAGAAAGCAACTCTAGAGAATGAAAATAACTTTAAAAACATATATTAAATCCATCCTCACACAAAAGGTGTTAATTTCATTTAAACCAAATCCAATGAAGGCAGTCACAGACCACAACTATACCACAGACCCTTCCCGCAGGCTTGGCCTGGTTTGTGGCAGCACTGAAGGAGCATGATCACTGGTAAATTACGTTGCTGCCAGTGTTTCTGTTCACCCTTCTTTAAACGGAACAAATGATGGTGCTACTCAAAAGAGAAACATGGGGTTTATGGGGGACTAAGGATGGACTAATATGAAAAATAATACCTGATGCTCTCCTGAAACAAACATCTTACAATAGCATTTGCCTGTCATAACTAATAGGCTATCACTAGTATGGTAACAGTGAGTTCCTGTGGTTCTGTTTACCTCCTGGGTGAATTTTTCTTTTACCTTCATGGATGCGGACAGGGATGTGCAAGGCTGTAGCCTTGGCTCTCACTGTCATTTCTCTGTGCAAGCCATACCTTTGTGCTACCAAGGGGAAACAACCCCCTGCATCCAGAATTGGCAGCCTGATGCAGAACAATGACGACACACAGTGCACAGGTAAGCTTGCACACCCCACTGAATGGCCAACGTGCCAAACAGCAGCTCTGGAGTGCGCTGGGTGACCGCAACTCCCTCCATCACCACCATCACCAAGCACTTACTGGTTTAAGATAAGCAACGTTGCTCTGACGAATGTCGTTTAGTAGCTGATCTCTTGGGGTTATTTCAACCAGGGGAGGTGGCCTTCTCCTGGGGACTGGTTTAAGTGTTTTGATGACGTCTTTGAGGTTGGTTTTCTCGGTGGGCTCCACATAGTCTGGCACAGCAGGCTTGCGCTGAATCTTCTTCAGCTTGACCCCTCTGAATTCAACGGTCTTCTCCCTGCGTGGCTGCTCGGGGGCTGGCTGCCTTGTGCTCTCCTGCCTTTTGTTCAGAGACATAGCCATGGGGTCGGATGGTTTCGGGGCTTGAGGGGCTTCTTGCATCCTCAGCTGGGGCAGCGGTCCCCCCAGCATCTCCCACATCCCCGGAGGCAACCCAAGTCCATTTTCCAGCATCGCTATCAACTCTCTCTGCTCTTTCATTTGCTGCTGCCTTTGCTCTTCTTGCCTCTTCTGCCTCTGCTTGTCCAGGTTTCTGCTGAGCAGGTTGGTCACCACCATCCTGGGCCCTGGCAGCTCAAAGTGGTACCCCATTTTGAGGAGGGTGGCGTTGGCTTTCAGCAGCCTGGCGATCTCCATTTCTGCCTGGTGGCCCAGCATGCTCCTCTGGTTGTGAAAGCGGAGCTCCGTCAACGTCTCGTTGTACTGCAGGCACCTCATGATGGCAACAATCCCTTTGCCAGAGATGAAGTTGGAATCGATGTTCAGCGTGGTGATGCTCCTGTTCTCACGCAGCATGTTGGCCAGTGCGAAAGCCACGTTGTCATCGGCCCCCACGTTGGCCAAGCTGAATGTTTTTATGTTCTTATTCTTTTTCATGGCATTGACAAAGTCTATCAGCATTTCTTTGGGGATGTTTTCTATGTTGTTCAGGTTGAGCTCTTTCATGTCTGGGTTGTTTTTTCGGACTTTCTCCAGACTCTCTTCTAAATTGGTTTGGTTTCCTGAAGGCCTGGCACTTATCTTCATGAAGCTGGTATCCAGTGCTAGCTTTTGGGGGATGTTTAATTTTGATATCTTCTTTTCAGCTGGCTTTTCTGTGCCTTCTCCTGATTCTGTACCTGGTTTCTTACTTATCTGATTGCTGTGACTGTTTTCACTGGTGTGAGTCTCCTTTGTTTCCAATTCGGTCTCATCTTCCTCTTCCTCCTCTTCCTCCTCCTCTTCATCATCATCATCATCTTCCTCCTCTTCTTCATCCTCCTCCTCCTCCTCTCTCTCCACATCACTCCCATCCCTCTTTGTCTCCCCAGATTGTGTTCCCGAGTTGGATAAGTGCTCGTTTTTGTAATGTCTCTCTTGTCCCTCTGCTCCTGGCACCCTCCTGCCGCTGCCTCCGTCCTTTCCTTCCACCTCTTCTGCAGTGCTTCTCTAGGGAGACAAAACCTCACAGCTTAAATACGCGAACACAGCTTTGTTACATTACCTTTCTGCTCAAACAAACATGTAGCAGCTGGATTTAGATGCCTCTATGCCCATACATTATAGAATAATCCTTAAAAGTGCCATTGCCTGTAAGTCAGGGCTGTCTGGCTTGCTTGGGAACAAAAGAATGACTGCAGTTAAAGTGGTTGCAAACCAGTTTCTCATCTTTGCCTATAAAATTAAATCCTGACAATTAAATCCTATATGTATTTAATGGTATATTAAGGTGGTCCTTGAACCCTTCTGAGGGTTAACAGTCTTTCACCTAAAGTATCTTTCTGGATTTTGTGTAATTTTTATGGTTGCCTTGATAAGAGAGAAAGTTTATTTCGAATGCCACAAACCACTGGAAATCAGTGTTAACAACTGACTGTTTGCTCAGCCGCAGGAGGAGCCAAGAGGGCACACTGTAAATGACAGTGGAATCATCCAGCACGTGAGACAACAAAGCCATCTGCTCTAGTACCTGCCAGAGCATCACAACTAAGGAAGCACGTCACTGCAGATAAAGCAAAATATTAGCTCAGAGATAGGAAACTGGGCTCTGCACACAGCTGCTGCAAGGCAATGGGGCTTGCAGCATCAAAATAACATCAGTTGCAAACATCTCCAGAGACCCTACTGGCTGAGATTTCTTTTCAAGCATCTTTTTGCATGTGGCTCCTCTATCACTGAGAAATGCCAATAAGGCACTGATACAGATTAAGGTATCTCTATAAGAGATTTGCACTACTTCAGGCAGGGCAGTGTCACAGCTTGCACTTCACCAAGTCAGGCAAAATGATCACAAGTCACTCCTGCCCTCAGGGCTGTGGTTCCTACTTGCTGTCGCAGTGGATGGGTTTAGTACGGGGATTGCTTGACCAGTTGCAAATGCAGCTCTACCCTGGAATTCCAGATTTAACCCCAAAAGTGTTAAAAAAGTATTGTCTCTTTGAGGGTAACTGAGTTTTACCCTCTTTGAGGGTAAAAGAGTGTTGCAGGAGGGAAAAACCCTCAGATTTCCCACCTTGTCCAAAGACAGCCCATGAAACCTGCCCTGGGAAGTTCATGATGTGCTGTTGTGCAATAGCAAAACTACTAGTGTTTGAAAAGAAAATAAATATTAAGATCAGTTACCTCAGGTTCACTTGGATTTAGGGATGGATAAGTTTCATCTGGCCAAGCTTCCGTCCTATAAACCTATTTTTAAGTGAGGCCCTCATCCTGAAAAACATCTAAGTGTGACCTTAGAACTTTATTGCAAAGTCATAGGGATAGTAGAATAAATCTAAGTACTGTGTTGAAAAGGGTTGGATTAACTCATGGAGTTAAAATACACTGTTCTGGAGTTCTGTCCACTATGACATTAAATTCTGTCAATTAATTAGTTTAATACATATAATTAATGTAGTCTTCTATGGAAAAGCAGTATGGTGCTGCTCCGTACACACAGTTACATCCTCCAAACTTGATTTTATGACAATTTCACAGTGGTTTGCTTTACTGAAACAGAATTAGGATTTCCTTATATTAAAAAGCTTAAGTAAATATTCATGAAAAGCAATTAAAAAATTACTAATCCTGATGTCAGCCCAAGCTGGATGCTGACATCACTGAGGCTTTTAGGATTAATTTCGATTTGTACTGTACTTTACATGAGGGATGGAAGCAGAGGCAGGTTAAGGTATTAAAACTATGAACCAGATCCCACAGTAGATGCATAATAAATATTAGTGATTTTTGTTTGTTACCTCAGAGGGCAAGAGGGTGACAGGAACTCTCTCATCCTCAAGCATGCGTCTGGATGCCTTCTGCCAGTACAGGTAGTCAACAAGGGACCTGTGGTCAAAGCTTCCCGTTGGGGGTTTCTCTGTCTGATCCCTCTGTATGATCCCAATTGGGACTTCAGGGTCTGGGGCCATAACTTCCATCTCACACTGCAGCTCCTTTAGCTCCTCGGGGGACAGGTTTGCCAGGATTTCATCTTCATCAATGTCCTCAGTACACACTTCTTCATCATCGGAGTTTTGCCTGAGCGCAGACATGTTCCTTCTTCTCTCCTTCCTCTATTTTCTGTTAAACCTGAAGAGAAGGATCAATTTTAAAGGATTCTTTTCTTTTTCCCCCTCACTAGCAGTAGTTCATTTGGTTAAATCAACAACTTCATGCTTTGGTCATGAGCTGTGGCAGCTCTCAGTCTCTGTGTGGGAGACAGACCGTGCAGCTAAGTCTATATTAAGCTGCACTTGGCTGGATGAAGGGAATTTATGGCGATGCTCCATTTTCAGCAGCCTGTCAGCTGTGCAAACCCTTCTGACATTTCAGTGCAGCTGGTGAGTCCCCCATTGAGTAAGGCAGGGGATGGCCATTTGCTAGAGGATTCCTGAGGCACTAAGCCTTTGAATGCCTCATCCGCATTTGGATTGCTAAGGGAGGGTGGAATGACATTAATGGTACCTGTGAGGTGTGCAGCTGAAATCCTGAACCGTGGGAAGAATCAGCACAAGGTCTTTGTGTCCATAATGTCTTGGATATCTTAAAAAGGAATGCAGGCTCTTCACCGCCTTTAGCCAGGTCTAATGCTGCAGGTGGTTTTGGTGTGATGCAGCCAACACCAGGTCCTGGTTAAGGTAAAATCCTCCAAGGTGGAAAAAGGCTGAACAGTCAGTAAAACACACACCTTGTGCTTGGAACAGGGGTCCATGTGGGGATGGGAACCAGCCCTTTGAACCAACCTGAGCAGTTCCCTAGGCAGCATTTCCCCATGGGATTCCCCACAGCACATCCATGGTCTGCTCCCATCCAGTCTGCCCAGAGGCAATGCCAGTACCCTGTTTCTTGAGTGGTCTGCCTCTGTCATGGGTGTTATTTTCACTGTCAAGAGATCTTGGCTGACAGTTCAGCTCAGGTTCATCCTTTTCCCACTTTTTACCATTGTGTTACAGAATAAGCAACTACAAAGATTTACTAATATTCTTAGAACTGATTCAACTATAGATTACCTGAAGGCCATTTCTTCATTAATTATCCATTTCACCTAAGAAGTACCTCCTTCTTTGTTCAGAATATTTCATTGGCTTCTAAATCTATGTATCAATGCAGAAAGCCAAATCTCCAGTGTGCTCATGGCTGCTTTGTCAAAGCAGAGTAGCAGGACAGGTGATTTTTCCACCACAGTACAGTTTCAGTACACCACAGCTTGGACTGCTCATTGCATCAGGAAGATTTCCTCTTACATTTTCAAGTATTCCTGCAGTGGGTATCAAATCAAATGCATCTTTCATAGGAAAGAAACCACAGAGGAGAGGCTGTGAAACCAAGCCCCACCAGTTTTTAAGCCATATTTCTCATTACAGCTTCAACCACGCTCTGCTGGAGTCTGCCAGCAGCAAAATAGTCTCTGCATGAGGATGGTCTCTCTATGCTGTTTTGTAACAAGAAACATGGTGTTCAAAGCCCTGTTAAACTCTATTAAAAAGCCATTATCCAAAGATCCTCATTTAATTAATGCTGTCACACAGCAGGGAAGAGAGCAAGACTTTAAGAAGGAAATATGTGGCGAAGGAAAATATAACAAAAACCCAAGCCGAGAATGTACTGGCTCTATTTGCGCCTTTGGTATTTCCGGGGACATCCTTATTTTATATTAAGCAGTAGCAAGCACAACAGCAGACCCACACATCAATCTATCTGGTCTAGCAGATTTAACCCCCAGTGATTGCAGTCCATGATAGAGTCCATAAATGGTTTCCTGATGTTATCAAATAAATCAGTGCTCTTCAGTAGCCGGTATGTTATTCTCCCAAGCGATGCTGTTTGGATCACAGAAGTTGGCTATTCAGTGGTTACTTATTGCTTGCTAATATCTTGACTGTAAATAAAGCCCCTGGCCACCTTCTTGTGTTTCCATGATCTTCAGCCAGGCCATCTTGGGTCCTGGTCTTGTCAGATCTGCTAAGTTAAGTAGGATCAAACCAATGAAAGTCCTCTTGGGAAGGAAAACAAGGATACTGAGAACACCATCGGGTATTTGAAAAGCAGGTTTTCTTCTAACTAGAAATATATCACTTGTCAATACCATGATGAGGAAATACTATACTGCTGGAGCAATGCCTACTCCATCAGATGCAAAACTGAAGGATTGCCTGGTGGCATCTCTCCTGGTGACAAAGGTGCTAATCCCATGGATTTCCAAGGTGGGTATCACATTCTGCCTACTTTAGGTCTCTCTTCCATAAATTACCTCAGGTTCAGGATTTACTTCCTTTTCTAACATGTTGCTTAGTGTTTTGGCACAGTGGAAATGGCACATTACAGCAACAAACAACACCATCAGGCTGGGGACACACTCACAGCTGAATTTAAAAGCCTCCAGGGCAAAACTCCCATCTTCTTTCCAATAACTTTTGTGGGTATTCCCCTTGGAGCTTTCCAAAACAGTCACTCATTCCTCAACCTTCATTAGGACAGGAAAGCCACCTCCATCAGTAGCACTTGCTATTTTCACACCAATTAGACACTTGCTCAGGAATATCCAGACTAACAAGCTACTGCATGAGGTGCTCTGTTACCAAACAGCAGAGAGTTGTGCCAGCGGCCACACTCAAACCATAAGCAGAAGACAAGAGGTACCTGAACAGCGATCACAGAGAGATTCCTATGGGTAGCAGCTGATAAACCATGATAAATGGGTACCTAACAAGTGTTGAATAAAAGCACTTTAGGAGCAAACCAATAGAAGGAAAGGTCTGCCCTTGGGAATGAACAATTCATACTGGCTGCTTACTGTTTCTAAAGCAGGTACAGATGAACTCTAGCATGAAACCCAGCAGGCTCTCATGCAGGATCGTCTCACCTCATTGATTTCTCTCATTTATATATTTTCTTTAAAACTTCACCTGTTTCTCTCAAAAGCAAAAGGGTTCTCAACTTTTTAACTCAAATATCAAGAGAGGCTGACCACTGTGTCACTATCTGACATGAAGCAGGCCACCAAGCCATGCTTCAAGTGCCTAAAACGTGCTGTGTTTTTAAGCTAACACATGGGACACATGCTGATGTCAAATGCTTGGGAAAAATTTCTATAATGTTGGCTTTAATTTTTCTGCTTACAAAACCCATATATTTATTCCTCTCTATTACCAATCCATAGCATTTCCAAGTGCCAAGGTATTAACTGGAAGGAGCTGGAGAGTGTTCCTGTGTAATATAACCTTGCATCACTTTTGAGAAACTCATAGGGTTGATGGGGCAGTCTAAAATTGGCAAACAGTAGCATACACCAAGCATGTCCAGCAATGCGCTGTAATGCAATACGGGGATTATAAAGGGTCAGATGATGGAATCTTAACAATAACAACCCCTAGGTAACGAAAGCAATCATAGAGAGACACCCTGTGGGAAAAACACCAGGGATCATGTTGGGAAAATAACCCACCTGCCACACCTCCAAACTGCTAGAGATATAAATACATCAGATTAAGTTTGGTGCTTAAATAGAGTAAGGACATCTGACTTTCGAGGTACTTGCCCAAGTCTCTTGACAGGGAGCTACAAAGTCAAGCCCCATGTGAAGCAGCAGGCACAGGGGATGGGATGGAGCAGCAGGGATGGGAGCATGAGCCCCTCCGCACTGTGCTCACTAAATCACTGCATCTCAGTGCAGCAAGGTCTCTGAGAGGGGCAAGCAGAGCTTTCAGTGGGACCTGGATGCCTCTAATTTGGTCCCAAAAATAAGAACACAGTGATTATTTTTTAGTTTCCATTTTCAGAGAAGTCTGACTGCAGCTACACTGGGTCCTCCCCACACAGTAAAACACCTCTGTCATCATCAACATTCCTTATTACAGAGAAAAGAAAGCACTGAAATATGTAGGGAGACAACGGGGAACACGGAGGGGACTTTGGTCATTAAATTAAGAAGAAATTAAGGACAAAGTAAGGAGAGAACATTTTAGCCTGGGGCAGAGTATTGAACCCCCCACTGGTGTGTCCAAAGCAATCCTGCAGGGAAAAGCATGGGTGAGTCCAATGCATACACCTTGGTTGGCACAAGGTAGCATGGGAAGACATAGTGCTGATCACAAGTTACCCATGGCATTACACAGAACATTTACCCAAATATTACTGTTATTAACCAAGGGCTTATTATTCCAAACCTGCGCCCAAGACAGGCCCAGGCTCAGGCTTGGAGATTCAATACTTCACATTGAAAATGCAAGTTTGGACCCTCAGAGAAGACATTAATTCTCCACACAGTCTGCATAAACCCCTTCTTGTGATTTATCTATACTCTGGGTTTGCACAGCAGAGCCTCAGGAGAGGCAAAGGTCTTACAGTAAAACCAGTGGCTAGAATTAAACTTTAAAAGGCTCCCTCCCTTTTCAGCCAAATCTATAGTTTCCCTCCAGATGCTGCAAGGCAGCACTACGAAATCAGAACTGCAATAAATCAATGCCAAGGACTCTTCAAGGTGTGACAGCCACCGTAGTAACCTTTTGAACAAGCAATCACCTCCACGTTTATGTGGAGCACAAGCCAGATCAGATAAGAAACTGAGTCATTCTAGGAAACAACATCACCCTTCACACTAAACACAAGGTGTATCTTTCTTTTATACATCCAGACCTATCGCAGCCTCACACCTCGTATCATCCTGCCATGAAAACACACCTCGGGGCAATGAGGCCGGCAAGGCTATGTGGGGAGTGCGTTGTGTATGCACAGGGTATGTCCTTCCCTAACCTCAGCCTGGAACAGGTGGAAGGGTTTCTTCTAGAGTTACTCCATGAGCCCTGGTTGGCTGCAAACTCTTCTCCATCTGCAGCTCTTTGATGGCATTCTAAACATTAAATATGAGACTCATGCCTGCTGTGCTTAACACAGGCAGGAGATGCTCTGGGAGGCGCAGCACATCCCTTTGCAGTCAAGGACTTGCTGAAGGACTTACGGTGATTCCCTCCAAGAAGGACAGACATGGATAATAAAGTGGGGATGGATGGCAAGGAGCTTCTTCCTGGTTAAAGGTCTTGCTCCTCTTTCATGAAGGACCCAACATCTGTGTCCTCCTGGGAATGACTCACTCCATCCCTTCTTCCAAGGAGGAAACATCATATCAGGTTTGACTTGCTGCATCAAAGCATGGGGTCATGGTCTTTAATGATAAATCCTACCTTGCCAGATGATCCCTATGGTCCTGAAACTGTGTCTACCAGCTAGAAGGGGAAAGTCCTGCCAGACAAGGCAGGAGATTGTGCATCAGACAGGGTGTTGCTAGTAGCATGGGCATCACAGTGATGCTGGGAATGGGAGGAAGTGTCTTTGGGAAGCTCAGCCAGGCACTGTAGATACACTGCCTTGGCACAAAAGGGTGCTTGGACAGTTTGTGACAGTATGGGACAGGAGAAACCTAAACAGGAGGGAAAGAGGGTGGATGACAATAAAGCAAAGGTACATTTGCCTCTTCTTCCTCTGTCCAAGCCTACTGTGGGAATCAATCCTGCAGTTCCACCTGTAGGTCTCAATGCTGGGGTCAGACTTAGACAGCAACCAGCGTTTCCAAAGTCCCAATCATGCCTCTGTGGGGAAAAGATCATTGCTGGAACCACCGGCCACAAACCTTCTTACACAGTTTATACCTGAAAACACAAACGGACACCACACCCAGCCCTGCCAGGAGCAGGTTCAATGTCTCACTACTTGGTGAAACATCAAACACCCGTATGTGCAGAGTCATCCAAATTGCATAAATCCAAATGCTAACTCAGTCTAATGAAGGCTGTGTTGGGTGGGCAAATGTGGGCTGCTGCCAGATTTAAGCTGTACGTCCCCTTCCCCTGCTCTACACAAACACCACGTTCATTGTTTTGCTTGACTGAAAAGCCAAATTATCCCCAACTGATCCAAGGAACAACACTGGGCTCTGCATGCAGTGGTGCCAGCAGCCTGGTGCCTTCAGCTCGAAAACAAGGGCAAGAGGAGGGGACGTGGTAGGGAGAGATACGATGCCCACCACAGTACAATGAGAAAATGCACACAGGGCTGTTTATGTCTTCACATAAAATATCTTCCCCCACTGTATTTATCTCAAACAGCTGCAAAAAGTGAGAACTAATCTGTAAATCAGTCCAGGAAGCTTTTGTAACCAACACGACAAAACATTCCTAAGGACATGGATTTTTTTCTCCTAGCACAAGATCCCTGGGTAAAGAAAAATCCATGGAAAACAGTTGGGCTTAAATTAATAACCATTAAATAAGATAAACACAACAAAGTTTGTTCCTATTTGCTATTTGTGTGAGGTCCTGCTACAGCCGAAGCTCTCAGCTTTCTGCCTTAGAAATCTATTAAACATGACAGGAAAGCACAAAGGCGATCGCAGAGCAGTGCAGGAAGCAGAAATCTTCCTACGGGAGGCGTGAGCTCACGCAGGAAGCGCCAGGCAAGTGCAGTGACAGGCTGAGAGCCGCTCTCCTGCACTAACCCCAGAGCCCAGGAGAGGGAGCAAACGTGCAGCCCTCGTAGGATTTACTACAACCATTTCGGGACTGGCTGGGCCGGCGTTGAAGGCTTCTCACGCATCCGGAGCTGTGCAGCCTGGCACAAACCCTGCTGCAAGGCTGCTCGCGTTTGAGCTGAGCAAGTCCGAACCTGCAGGGGAAGCATCATGCATTGAGCCACCCAGGCCGACAAGTTTCACCCGAGTACACTCGGGTTTGTGATCTTTAAAGACTTGCTGTGCTCAGGGAAGGGGCCCTGGTCCAAGCTCCACAGGATCATAGAATAGTTAGGGTTGGAAAGGTTCTTGAGATCATCCAGTTCCAACCCCCTGCCATGGGCAGGGACACCTCACACTAAACTATGTCACCCAAGGCTCTG
>JANHGB010038121.1:0-18601 GCA_026283785.1 Coracopsis vasa
TATTATTGGTGGTAGCAGTAGTGGTTTTGTGTTATACCTTAGTTACTGGACTGTTCTTATCTCAACCCATGGGAGTTGCATTCTCTTGATACTCATCTCCATCCCTCCCGGAGCAGGGGGGAGAAAAGTGGGGGAAAGTGAGAGAGCGGCTGCGTGGTTCTGAGTTACCAGCTGGGCTTAAACCATGGCATATATGTAGCCTGGAGTTACTGGGCCAAAGTTAGGGGAAGCAGATCTTATACAATAGCAACCTTGAACAACTAGCAAAAGGAAATAGAAGGTGGTGGGCTATTCTGATAATTTTTTGGACCTGAATGCTACTGAACAGCACTATGATCTGAGTAAGGAATCAAGTAAAATGTGCTGACATTCCGACTGCTTGCTCTTTGAGAGGAAGACAATTTAAAGACATCTTTTCACTGTTGTTACTTGCATTGCATGATCTGTTCAATGCAAACTAAAAATTTTCGTCTTTTGCATAGAAATGATTTTAATTACTTTCTATTTAGATGCAAAAAACTTAATGAAAAAGTTTCTCAGATTCTGATTTATGTAGATGAAGTATATAATTAAGCAAGGACAAAATGCCAAATGAAACAGAAATTATCAGTGTGATAGAAAACAATCTGCCTTTCAGTTATCTAGGCTGACCCTTATATGTTGGCTGCAGAGTGCTGAGCATTATTTCTGAGCCCTCAGTATCTTATTGGCATTTGTGGCCTTGTGCATAGAGCTGTAATTTGCAGTAAATCTCACACAGAGTTATATTCAGAATGAATTCTTATCTGTATGGAGCAGTGAATAATCATGATAATATACTGAGCTTTCATGCTAGCCAGTAAGAGACATAAGTTACTACATAACTTCCCTCCAGAAGATAAAGGGTAAATCAACAGGTAGGAGAAAGAAAATAAGAAATATAGCTGGGATTAGCATGGAGGAAGATCTAAAAGAAAAAAAAAACAACACAAAACCCCACAACTCAAGAGATAATTATATAATTACCTGAAACACAACCATGTCTTTTTGTTCTTTTGATTCCCATTTTTTGCTTACCTATTTGATGTGACTAATCAATCCTCTAACAGTACACATACCCCTTACACAATTCTGGGGGGTTTGCCTTCACATACACCCAGAAGAGCAAACGTCTTCTTTGGATCCCGCTAGAAATTAGCTTGAATATTCTTCAGTTCCATCAGGCCCCAGCGAGGAAATGTGGCATGAGAGCAGAAGCTGCTGTAGTGCTGTTCAGTTTCATCTTACAAAAATTAGACTGCTGTTAGTGAAATACTTGCAAGTCCTAAAATAGAAGTACAATTCTTGTCTGGTGAACATTATTCTTCTATGGAGACATTTCCAAGAGTAGGTCTTCCCTCTCTTCTTCTTTGCTCTATCTGTGCAAATAAAATAGGTCAGTCACATTCTTGGTCATGAAGCAGTCTGTGTCCTTACAGCTGATCTTCCTTATTCCCATAAAACAGAGGGTTCAAAACAAAATGCTGTTATTGTTCATGCTACTGGCAGGTGCTAACCCTGAAGTATGCTCAGACTTTGTCTGGGGGAGCATTAGTAAGCTGGAGTCAAAGCCATGCATAGACGATAGCAATTTAAGAGTATGGATGGTTACATGGCAGATGTTTCATGTCAGAACAAAACTAGAATGATTTGCATTGCCTGTTCTCTGTAGAAAATACAACCAAAATAGAAATGTTCATGCAAAAGCTCCCATTCTTAATTGGAAAATAATTTGGCTAAATTTTTATTAACCCTTTTAAGAACTCTTCATCAATATTTTCTTCCGTGGTTCCATTATATCTGTTAAGAGGGAAGGATGTGTCATCCAGCAAATGGGGGTGATATTTAAAGCAATTATTGAATGCTTCTACTGAAAATGTCAGAATTGCTTCATTTCAGATAATTTTTTGATTTGGAGGAAGGAGTACCAATTCCTTTGTGTGTGTATGTGTTGGAAATGCATCACATTTCAAACACATAGTGTCTCTGCTGATGTCAACTTGTGCAGTCTGCTAGCATGATCTTAAACCCATTTCACAGAAAAACTTTGCTTATGGTGCACTGGAATGAGGAATACTCACAGAATGTTTTAACCTACTCTTAGATATTGACTAGAGATGCACCAAGAGATCTGACATAGCCTCCAGCTGCCACAGAAGTCCATCCTGCATCTGTACACCATGACATATTAGTCAGTGTAGTTTTTTTGACATCAAAATAAATCCTGCTTCTACTAATTACTAATTGACAGGTATATATCTAGTCTCTAGAAACAACATTCATTAAACAAAAACCGTGAAGATATGAACAATCCAAACACTGTTAAACACAGACCAAGTTAGTTAATGGCTAGAAAAAAAAAGAAAAGATGCTTAAGATAAAGCAATAATACTATAAAACAGTTATAAAAGCAAAAATTAATACAAATATTTCAAATAATACTTTTTTATTCTGCTATATCACTTAATCTTACTTTTCTTTCATTTTCTTATTAGCTTTTATACTAAGAAGCCTAAATTTAATATGTTATTTCAATCAGGAAGTCTGGTACTAATGATACCTTCAAAAACACAATTTTGCCAGTGTAAGCTGTGACTACACTTCAACCTATGATGTGCTTTTAAAGGAAATCTGGTGTAAGGGAAATCACTTCCTGCAGACCAATATTCTTGACATCTTTTTTCTGCAGACATGTGAAAATACAGGGTGTAATCTTGGCTTCTCTAAAAATAACAAGTATTTTACCCTTCAGCTTTATACAGCCAAAAATCCACCTGCAATTTTGTAAGTGTTGGAGTGAGCTGCTGCCATGTGATGAACATGTTCTGTAGTAGACGAAATTATGATTAGTCTTGATAGAATCATAGACAAATTTAGTGGAGCTATGTTTAGGACTGCAGAGTTTACTAATTTCCCTCCACTCATAGCACAGCAAAACTAAGCTGATTTGGGTTCCAAATATCTCTGCTGAATGCAGAGATTCCCCCCGCCTCCCCTTCACGTATTTTAAGAGTAGCCTTACTTACTAAAGTAGAGCTAAGAAAGACTTTATTTAGTGCACATCTACAGTTACTTGCATGAATATATCATATTTGGCCTAAGCCCATGTTACATATATCTGTCATTAATTATGCATGTGATATTAAGTGTATTCCATTGCTAACATGTCAAAATAGAATCACAGCATTTGCTAAGAAGTAGAAAACAAAGAAAAGACAAGATATGCAAGTGAACCTGTTTAAAATCCAACTTTATACATGGCAAACACTGTATGGGCTTTACAGATATAGAAAAATAATAATCAGCCTCTTATTTAATTTGAAATTCAGCATTGTATCCACCTACTCCTGCAGTTCTGCAATGCCACAGTTATATGATTTTATAGGTAATTTAAATTTCCACATTTTACTGACTACTGTCTGTGGGTAGAGTGACAAATGAGAGGAAGATTTGTGTCATAACTGTACTGCAAGGTGAAAATATCCAGCCAGATAATGTCATTTGCATTCACTGCTATATTGGAAAATTATGAGGAAATTAATATTTGGAAACATCTTCAAATTCAAAGCACAGCCTTCTGATGCAATGTGCTGTAACAGAAGGGTATTTCCAGAATCATACACTCCTGGCAGCGAAATATCTTTTAGAGTTGTTCTGTCTTAAAAATAAGTATGTAATAAAAGCACAGGGCAACAACTGATGATACTGTATTATGTTTATATTATATTCAGGAAAGCTTTGCATTGAAGGTTATATTAGAAATTGCAGAGGCTCCTGTAAATGACTGTCTGAAATGAATTTACGAAACTCTTCAGTAGGAAAGAGCCTAATTGGATTGGAAATGCTTGGGAATTTAGGTGTTAAATTTTGAGGTGTTCAGTATTTATAGCTGCTGCTACTACGGTGAATTATAGTACCTCTTCCTTCAGATTGTCACACTTGTTATGGCTGAGGTGCACTTGCAAGACAACTTAGAAATGATACTACAGGAAAATAACCAACTCACTGTTTCTAGGGAATGCTGTTGATGGTGAGTTGCCTTCTCTATCATCTGTGATTTTCATTATTATTTTTTATTCAAGTTTTTCATAATTCAGACCTGTTTGTTGTTTTTTTTTTTAATCTACTCTGCTTGAAGAGATCCTTAAAATATGTTATTGGACAGCTATTTAATGTTTCTTAGAGTTCATAAGTAAGGGGTCCTTCAGGTTTAAAAACCCTTCAGCTCCCATTCTACCCCATCACTTTTCTTTCCCTCTCCAACTTACAGCAAGAATATTCATGTCACTGAGACGTTGTAAGATAAATTATAGCAGAGAGATTCTTAAACTATATATCTTTTTCTTGCACATTGGAGGATATTTAAGTTAACATCTTGCAGAGAGAATTACTTGGAAGAATATCACATCTTGAACACAGACTGGGTTGATGATGCTGGCTGACAGTAGAGAGCATTTTGAGGAACCTGAATAAGGGAATATGTTCATTTCTCACTGAAGAGGTATATTTTAACAAAGCCACCCACTGTAAATCCAGGCAAAGGAAAACAGAAGTGAATTCTCTCACCTTTTAGTTGCCAGAAGATATTTTTTTACCACAGATGCAACTTTCCTTGTGGTTAATTTTGCCTATTCTATTCTAAATGTCAACAACTAACAAATTGTTCCAAAATGAGCGATGAATGCTGCCATCTCATTACAGTAATTTTAGGATTTAGTTACTGTTTTCTTAGTGAGAAAACATGATGAAACCATACTGAAAGTCATACTCTATGCCCTAAAATAGCTGCATCTTCATTTCCAGATAAAGTCAAAAGTTATTAAAATATACAAAATATTGCATGCTTAAGTTATTATTGGGCAGAAGTACATTGACTGTTTCTCCCTTGCACAGATGAAATATGTGTGACTCAGAAGCAAGGTTGTCTCAGCAGTAGCCCCTTACATGGATACAAATGTAATGAGCATATTATAACTGTGTGGCAATAATTGTAAAATCATAGAATCATAGAGAGGTTTGGGTTGGAAGTGACCTTAAAGCTCATCCAGTTCCAACCCCCCTGCCATGGGCAGGGACACCTTCCACAAGACCAGGTTGCTCAAAGCCCTGTTCAACATGGCCTTGAACACTTCCAGGGATGGGGCATACACAGCTTCTATGAACAACTTGTTCCAGTGCTTCACCAGCTTCATAATGAAGATTTTTTTCTTAATATCTAATCTAAATCTCCCCTCTTTCAGTTTAAAGCCATTCTTCCTTGTCCTATCACTACAAGCCTTTATAAAAATTCCCCCTCCAGCTTTCCTGTAGGCCTCCTTTAGTTATTGGGAGCTGCTCTAAGGTCTCCTCGGAGCCTTCCCTTCTCCAAGCTGAACAAGCCCAGCTCTTTCATCCTTTATAGGAGAGGTGCTCCAGCCCTTTGGTCATCTTCCTGGCCTTCATCTGGATCTAGTCAAACAGGTTCACGAGAATGATGTTTCATTCTTTATAAGCTCCCAGGTATTGTGTAGGGCTATGCACACCTTTAAATTTAATGTGTTTCTTCTTTTCATAAAAGCATTATTCTTTACAGATACAAATAAAATACAGTGTATACATTCCTAATTTCAGGACCAGATTGACTGTGCAGTTGATTTCCCCATGTAAAATTAATTGCCTTTACATAACAGCATGCTTCATGTACTTATAAGGCATTGCCCTTCAGAAAAAAAAACCCCAAACTTCAAAAAAGTTTAGAATCTAAATAACTTCAAGGTAATGTGCTGGTAAGTACAGAATAGCAAAATATTTAGTTATTGACAGCAATTCTTGTTCTTGGAATCTCAGCTTTTGAGGCTTATTCAATATAGGAGCCAGAAGAAATTGTCAAGTAGTTATTGTTCTTTGTTCAGTTTCCATAGCAGCAATAAGAACAAGGTGAGGATTCCTTTTTATTTTTTTATCTTTACAAACCTCCCTTTTCCTTTCACAATACTGGAAATTTCTGGAGATCGTAACTCATCTGCCCCCAACAATACAATTACTTTGCTCCTACCTAAGAAGAGCTGTGTTGCAACAAATATTGCTTGAGTATAGGTATATGCTTTAGAATTTGTCATTGCATTTATTGATCTTATGTTGTGACATGGTGAAGTTTACCTCTAATGAAACTATGACGATGCAAACATACTTCTCCTAGGTGCTAACTAGTGTTCTAGTATCCTTCTCTCCCCTGGTAAGGAAGAAGCATTGATGTCAATGTTGTATCACAGGAAAAAGTTTAATGAGACTATGCAGCTTTACAGCCATCTCCAAAATGCTATTTGCTAAATCTCAAATAATGGCAGCAGTGCTCTCAGTCTGACTTCCACAGAGCACGGCTAGTACTGGTCAGCATCCATCCAGTTCCATGTGGAGGTCTGAGGTGAGCCACATCCTACACCCTGAATGTTACCTGAATGTTATGAAAGAAAAAAAAAATAATCAGGAGCCAATTCATTGTCAATGAGAGACTGAGTTTGTTAATTTACAGCAAGAACTGCTGAGGCAAATAGTGATGTCTACTTTCATAGTAAACTTTAGTTGGAAGGCAAAATCAGTGGCATTTTTGCCAGAATAAGTACCCAAGCTAAGAAAACACATGGGAAAAACCCCCTCATTCTATGGGAGAACTTTCTCATTCATTTGATTAATGCCATGGTGCATGAACAACTAGTCGTGAGAGACTGTGGTTTTGATATGTATATGGTTTTAATGATATACGAATACTGCAACATCACAACACCTTCTTACCAGGTAAGCTTCTGTCAGGTAAGCTCCCCCCCACGAGTGGGGGCAGGAAGGGGGGGGGAGGGAGCGAGCGGCTGCGTGGTTCTGGGTCGCCAGCTGGGTTTAAACCATGACAGCTTTCTCAGATATTAGCCGAAAGTCTGAGGAAGAACCAGTTAGCTAGCTCTGCTGTGTTAGCTGACAGGCAAAAGAGCCTCAGCAGTGTCCTTAGCAACTTTCTGTCCAATTTTTAATGAGGAACTGAAGACTGTTTTGGCTTGCTAGAATGAAAATATTCTTTTAAAAACTCTCTTCAATCACTGGACATTTCTAAAAATGAACTTCAGTAAACGTGACGTGCTTCTCCTTCACTTTACTGTGAACTTGGTGAGACAATTTTGGAGGTGCAAACAAATCATTCCTGTCACCCTCCTCAGAGCAAAATTTGGACTCTCAGGAGTCAGAATGTGTTGTACGTCAACCTTCAACAATTTACTTGAGGATTAACAGTTAATATCAGTGCATGAAGTGAAGTCTCCTTTTTGGCTAAACTTTTTCGTGTTTTACAGTTTTCATGTAGAAACTGTTTGTATTTTACAGACATTTTGCAAAATCTAGGAGTCTGAAATAACTTATTTTCCATGATAGGAAGACCTGTAAATCAATCTATAAATAAACAAACCAAAGCTGATGAAGAGAACAGAATAGGCCTCTGGCTGTACATCTTTTTTCACTTGCAAGTAAGACAAGTAAAGATTTTTTCCTTTTCTCCAAAACCATCAGACTCGAATTTGTGAACTTTTCTTCTACTGACTAGCACTTCATAATGTTAAAGAAATTAATGAAATCAACTACATGTGTACCAAAAGCAAGGACTGTTCCGCATAGTTGTAGGAGCACAGTCTGTAACCATAAAAAAAAGATTTTGAATTATTTCATATCTCTGGTATATGTTCAAAACTTAAACCATGATAATAACTATAGATAACTTACTGATATCTAATGTGTACTTTTTCAAAGCAGCCCTGCAGCTTTGAAGCATTTCAAAACACAAGTTTAATATGTACAGCTTAGGGACTAGTGAGTATCAGGAGGGCTCTTTCAGTGAAAGACAAGCTGCTCATATCTTCCCTTTGAAAAACTCAGTGGAATCCAAAACACATCCAGCTTCACTGAGTAATTCCCCTGAAGCTAATGGCTTTATTGACAATTGCAACTCCATCAATTCTCCTGGCTTATTTGAAATGGCTCATATAAACCCAATATAACATGTACACTTAAATTGAAAATGTCCCAGTTGTGTAATAGCTTAGGCAAATACTTATGTACCCAGTAGCCATGCTTTACGCACGAAACAGAAGGCATTCACCATCACTAGTTTCAAAGGATTATGCTCTGAGCAAAATCCATGTAAGAGGTGAATGCTTGTGGAAAGAAGGCTCAAGTCACATCTCAAGCACTGTTATTAAAAACTGGCAACAGGTAACTCAGGGTGTTTCCTGTTCATTTGGATATGAGCTTTCACAAAAGTAAGAAGTCACTGACGTAAGAGTTCAACAGTCTGACCCTTCTCTATTTTCACATCACTGTGTACTGTGGAAAATAAGTAAAACTCTCCCATTATTCAGGCAGTCAGGCCTATACAACACATTAACACAGAGGTCTTCTTAACTTGCTATTATTCTTTTAAATTCATTTTTTGCTTTCTTTCTGACATATTTTTCTATCTGCTAAGAGTAGATTTATTATCATTGGTCATAATGCCGATACAAAAAAAAATCTGCAGTAAAAAAATACTCTAAACTATCAGAGTTCAGCACACATGGAAGTAATTAAATTCAGAAAATGACTGGTCAGATTCCACCAGGTTCCTCCAGTCACTTGTATTCATCAATCTAAAGACCAAATCCCAATTTAGAATCTCTGATGTTCCAGCTCAGGGCTGTGAATTGAGAATTCATCTCAAAACCCTGACAGTGAAGCTGGGCTCTTGCAAAGTACCACAGATTTGGAAGACACATGACTCTGTTGAATAATGTTTGTGAATCTCTTGCTAGGAAAAATGAGAAATGGCACACATAAGCTGTTAAATAAGCAGTTCAATCTTGAAGGAAATGGGTGTGTGTAAATAAAAAATAATTACCTAGTGCTCAGTCATCTGTTCTTAGATCAAATTTTAATACATAAAAACAACAAAAAAGGCAAAGACTGGCACAAACCCCAAATTTTTCCAAAATTTCTTCACAAACTACATTTCCTAATGTCTACAGCTCCAGTTTTCCATGTTTTATTCCCTTTCATTAGCTGCCTGGAATATTTATTTATATATAATAAACATTGAGGAAAAAATAGTAGAAGAACGAACAGTTATTTCCATGCATAAACTAGAGATGATTTCACAAATAATAAAAAATATGCTGCTTTCCATAATTTGAAATTGCATAATTCTGCAAATATTTCTGAAGCTAACCATATTACATGGAGTCAATAGGAAGAGAAACACAAGAAAATAATTTGCCTTGCCTAGAATGACCCAGCAGGTAAGACCAAGTGCATGGGAAGAGATCTTACCCCCTGACCCAACCTGGTCTCCACTTAAACACGCTTCTTGCCTTGTATTCATACATACGAATTGGAGTTTGCTACTGTGATGACTTTGGCCTGAAGCTGTACCAAAAGGAACAGCCTGCACTTTGCCTTCATGTGCTAAAACAGCCTTCCCGGGGCAGTCCCTGAACCTCCTTGGGGGTTGCTACTCTGCTTCATTGCATATGTCATGCTCAGATGTGGACAGCGTTACAGAAACATAGTAATATTCTTATTATCACAAGGCTCTACTCCTAGTCACATTTACCAGCAATTCCACTGGAGAAGATAGGATTAAAATTTCCCATTTCTTTCAGTACTTCACAAATTAAAGTCTTTTATTGCTGCAAAACAAAGCAGTAACCCCCCCAACCCTTCACATGACAGGTGCTCTGGCAGTCAGACATCTGGCCTGCATATTTCTGTGGCCTCAGTTATAGTCTTTGGCAATGAATTTCATTGTTGACCATTACAAATCAACAAGAAATAAGAGGAATATCTAAAAGGCTGGAGAATTGTTCTGGAGAAGGAAGTGCTGGGTTAAAAGAAAGGACTAACAGAAGCTGAGAAACAGAGAATGAGAAGGAGAGAGAAGGGAAAAATGCCCAAACCTACCCCACAAAAGAAAGACAATACTCCTCACCGTGAATCTGAATGGAGATATATGTTCCCCTTGCTTAGTAACGCTCCTGATGAGAAATGTAGATACTTAATAATATGAATCACAACATAAAGAAGCAAGCTGCCAAACAGCAACATCAGTTACATAAGGTCTGGGACTCTGTCCATCACAATCTTTCATTAACATTACACTGGCATCCTCTACTTTTAGGACATTTCTAACTGTACATTCACTTTCCCTAGTCCAGAGGCCTCTGTGATTTGCCTCACATTTCTGGGTGCATTTCATATCACCCAAAGTAAGTGAGCATGCAAAATTTAGTGCCAGATCCTGGATCTGGAATCCACTTTGGCAATTTTTACACATCCAAATGTGAAAACAGCAATTGTGCCACTCACATAAACAAAGATCATATACAATTTCAAGACATGCAGCCAGAAATGCTCTGAGAGATTGTAGGCACATCACTTTCTAGTTTCTAGTTTTCAAAAAAAGAGCATAAAGGCAAAGCCAAGTAAGCAAATTAAGGCACGAGGAATGCTGTGAGAAAGTGAAAGATGGAAGAATCTTGTCTTACAGAGAGAATATCTGTAAATCACGTGCTGCTCTCCCTTCTGAGAATCACACCCTGATTCCTTTTTAACCATACTGGAAATCACCCGGTCTATCTTGGGCAAATCTTCTCATTGCTCTTCCTCAATTTTTTGTTCCCCTTTTTTTGCTATTTTTGGGGTTTTTATGTTGGGTTTTTTGTTGTTGTTGCTTGTTTGGGTTTTTTGGGTTTTTTTTTGTTTTTTGTTTTTTGGTTTTTTTTTCGTTTTTTTTTTTTTAATCTAACCACAACTGAGACTAATGTTCAGGATTTTTTAATCTTTTTTTTCCCCAGGGAGATTTCCATTAGAGAAAACAAAACCAGAAACCGCTAGGCGATTACTGAGCCACTCAGCTAACATGCAGCTCTTGAATAAATGTGAAGTCTATTTTAAGAAAGATAAATATTTAAATCAGAAGTTTCTTTTGAAATTTGTATTTTGTGTCAAATATTCCAAAACTTATGCATCAGAGAACTTCCATCAAAGCTGGAAGTGTTTATGCAGCTTTGCTGGAAAGACAAAATAGGTAAGTTCATGTAGCTTTTTGTTTTTTAAACCATCATTAATCTCAAAATATTTGGCAAGCTTTCATCAAAAATCAATTAAAGGCTTACAAGATTCTCCCGTTTTAGAAGTGAAGAGAAAGAAATACTTTGTTACAGATTAAGGTATACACATAGAGTAAGTCATAGCTAGGATCTGAACTCAGAAAGCTTGATCCTATTTCCCCATTTTTTCCATCGCTGCCTATGGAACTTTACAATATTTGCAGGCTGGTTTTGGCTAAACATTAAATGAGTCCTTGGGTGATGACAACTGTACTTAAAGAGGACATTTTTTTTTAACTAGATCACAAAGAAGAGGGACCATTTCCTGTAAACTACATAATGTTCTATCAGAATCACTTTTTCCTCAAGAAAAATTCCTTTTTGGTATGTTGAATGGGTGAAATGAAATGTCAAGCTCACCTTCTGTTCAATATGTATCCTTGTGCTACCGCAACGTGAGCAAAAAGCTGAAGGCTTACTGACAGCAATATAATCTCCCTAATACAGAGACTGATCTAGTCTGCAGAGAAAGGGATGGCTGTGGTGCATACAAATGAAGCAGCAGTTAATCTGGAAAGGTTGCAGTGAGTCTGATCTGTCTGTCAACAAAGGAGTGAGATTGTTCACCAAATATCACAGCCTTCAGCTTAAGAAACCATGTACAAGAGGCAAAAAGAAGATAACATGAAGGATATTATCCTTCAAGGGTGCCAGAGAGACAATCTTCATCAGGGACTGTAGTGATAGGATAAGGGGTAATGGGTTTAAACTTAAACAGAACAAGTTCAGGTTGGATATACAGAAGAAGTTCTTTACTGTGAGGGTGGTAAGGCACTGGAATGGGTTGCCCAAAGAAGTGGTAAATGCTCCATCCATGGCAGTGTTGAAGGCCAGGTTGGACAAAGCCTTGGGTGACATGGTCTAGTGTGAGGCGTCCCTGCCCATGGCAGGGAGGTTGAAACTAGATGATCTTAAGGTCCTTTCCAACCCTAACCATTCTATGATTCTATGATTCTATGAGTGAAGTATCAACTATGCTTTCCATGCATGCCCTGATTAAAGCGCAATAGGAAACTGTTCAAAGTTCATTGAATAGACAAGACAGTCAAGGGCACAGCCAAGGAACTTTCTGCCCTCATCCTGATTCTGCCAGGACTGTGAGAAGCAGAACGAACCCATAGAATGTTCAACTATTCCACGTATGATTCTTTTTCCTATTCTTGATGGGAATCATGAAATGCTTCTTGAAGGAATTACAAACCTTATCCATTTGTTTTCATGTTTGGCCAAATAGTTGTAGTCAACAAACAAGCAGCAGATTCTGAGGAATTTCTTAGCATACTTAGAAACTCATAAAGAGCCTAATTCTTTACAAGCTATATGCAAAATATACTTAGTAGGGTCTATACATATTCTATTTTATTCTTTTTTCAATTGCTTAAATGTTTTTTTCAATAAGTTAATGTTTTAAAAAATATATCTTTATCTTTTTTCACATAAAGAAATGAGGAAAAATGCAAGTGCATATAATGACTGCAAAATCATCTGGTCATATCTTTATCCTCTGGTGCCTACCAGATCAGTGCTGAAAAAATGGATTTGATCTCGCATGTAAGTCAAGCAGCTGAACTTCTGTGCCTGGCTTGGAAAACTTTAACAAATAATAGATCAGTATTCCAATTTGCTGATCACGCTGTAGCAGGAAGGATTCTCAGAGGAAGATCCTGTGGATTCCTCCACTGCTCTTATTATGTCCTGGCACACGACTGATGACAAATTAAACATGGAATGACTTATGTCACTGAGTACAAAACTATAATTTTTCCTCAAACACTACACTAGGTGTTTCCCCAAACAGTCTTTGTCCATATACAGTGACATGATAACAAACAGATAATAAACAAACAATGTAAAATTGTAATATACTCACTGGCTAATTTGGGAACTGAAGCAGGTTTCCAGATGTAAAGCATAAATTCACAGGCACTTACAGTGATATGTGAGCATCATTTCAGAGTTATACTGATTTTTATCTAGAGACAATTAACTGTGCCAGGGACTGGTCACTGCTACCAGCCCTGAGGAAGATGCTGAATGGGGAGTTACAGCTGACCAGACAACTAGGGTTGCTCCTTGCTACATGAAGCAGTAGTTCCCAACTTCCTAGCCTGCTCTTCCTGTAGTACCTAATGCAGCAATCCATTCAGCTCTGGTATCCATATTTTCTCAGGATAAGAGAGCACAGCAAAGGCAGCGTGTAGTAGGCAGTGTGAGTCTGGTGATATGGCTTATGGACTTAAATATGCATGATAGACACTGAGGAAAAGAAAGCTGAAGTAAGTTTTTGCTTGAATCTGCAAGTACAGTAGTGCTGCTTGCAGACAACTGCTGTTGCCTGAGAAAACTAAACTTGTAATGCATTTTCCTTGTAATAAAAATGCATTCTCTACTCATGAGATTGTTTCATTGCTACTAGGCAGTAGCTGTAGTAGGTATAGAGTTGCAAGCTCTCAAGAGATCTCCAATGAGAATCAAAAATCCTTGTCACCCAGTACACATAGGATACTTTCTCCTAATAGCTGGGCACTAAGTATAGTTTTCAGTTCTCAAACAGTGAACAGCAAATGTTTTTAACAGGCATATAAGAAATGCCCTGTCTGTAACTGCCTTTCAACTTATTGATCATGACCCAGAACTCATTGACGCAAACCATGATGTAAATGCAACAGTAAAAGAATGGGGGCATCCTGCAGTTCCCTGTAGATGGCATCCTTTTCCCACAGTGATTTCCTATTTATTAGGCAAAAGCATTTATGACTTTAGACAGGAAAGGTTTAGGGAATGACAGGTGGAATCCCAATAAACATGAATAGCAGAAATCAGACTGGAAATTTTTCTGTTATGCTTTCTCCTGGCTCCATCACCCGTGTCTTTGCCCACCTATACAAGTCTTGTGTGAATTTTTATCATGTTCAGACTTTCTGTTCAGGGAGTGTCATGTAGCAGAATTTGCATTTGCCATCCCTTTTCCAGGTCTGATCTTATGGTCTTCTATGTACAACTGGGCCCTCACTGCCTCTAGAAAAGTGTTTATGAGAGACTGTGGCTTCTGGCAGTGCTTTCACCAAGATTCCATTTTTTTTTTCTGATTTTCTCTGTTATTCAAACTCTTGCATGATTAGATAATCAAGAAAAAACAGAAACACTGAAACTACAGAGGGAATTATTTTTATTTGGATGTCTATTGTTTTCAGAAGGCTTTCCACGTATGTCTTCATTATACTTGTTGAATCACTTCTTTTTGTTATATTTTTTCTTGTTTCTATACAAACAATACATTTCTCTGAGTTTGTATTGATACAAAGTAATAAAGAAGTTCACATTGTTGACTTTCAATTATTGAAATTGTTTTGTTCAACCTTGGTTTGCGTGTTTTGTGAAGTTTAAAAGTCAAAGCAAGCTTTAAACTGTATTGCATTTGCATTATTGAAAAGACATCTTCACAAAAGTTATAAAAGCTGCTTGTTCCTGCCTGCTATCACTGATGACCAACAAAGTTCCTGCACATATATATGTATACACGCACGTATATATGCACACACATATATGCACATACTATGCTTTTATACCAGCACAATATGGTTTATAGTTTCAAAGGCAGAATAATCTAATTAATTTTTCCCAATGTGAAAATCCTTTAGGATAGTTTTGTTCAACAGTCAAGTAACTGAGTCAATACCTAAAAAAAGAAGCAAAATAAAATAATATAGAGGATAAACATATATGTTAAAGACAATATCCAAAATTCTAACTCAGACAAAACTCCTTCTGATTTCTGATCTGACTGAATTATGCTTAGGATTTTAAAGATTTCATTTTGAGACTCTGTGCAAAGTTAGTTTGAAATCAAAGAACAGAAAAGCCTAAAAGTGTTAGCCTGACGTTTCATTAAAAAATCAGGTGCTGACTCCACGGAAGTAATTTATTGCTTTACCCAGACAAAGGGTCTTGAATTTAATATTGACCGGGAGTCTTGAATTTAGTATCGATTGGGGGTCTTGTCCTGAGATCAGGTAAATTATCCCGAGTATACTGACTTTATTGTCATAATGTAAATAAAAATTGAGTCATCACCTACAAATCTACTTAATGCTGTACCAAATCTTTGCTCAAAGGATAATAATTAAAACATTTGAATTCAACAGGATTCATTAATTTCCTGCAATAAAAGGCTGCAGGTACGCCTTCAGTTTTCACATAACTTGTTTTTCTTTATGACTCTGTTCCCACTGAAAATTAGTCTAAATTCAGACATTGGAATGCATGCCAAAATCTCAGTTAACCAATAATCTGCCTTTAATGATAAACAAAAGAAAATCTGTGTTTCCCTTTTTTTCAGTAGACAATTTAGTAGTGCATTTAATTAGTTATAACACACTCCATAAATTGTACTGTTAGCTGAATTTTGTTCACTTAGGGTTAAGGTTAGTGAACATCATTCCTTCTTGCAACTCTGCTGTATATAGAATACAGCAGATTTACAAGAGGTCAGTTTTCGCTGCTCCAATAGTGTTAGCCAACTTGCACTTCACACTACATGACAAAGTGCAGCTGAGCTCTCTACAACAGTTTTATCCTTAACAGGGGGGCCTTGAGGCACCCCAAATATTGCATTATATGTCTACGCTGTTAGTTACTCCTGGCTTTTCCAAATGTTGAGCAGGCAGGCTAAATTTACTCTGTCTCAGGCAGAATTCTAATTGGGATTTAGTTAACTTTTCTTATGTAATCTACTTCAAGAAGTCTTTCTGTAACTGCAGTGGCAGCTAACAGTACATAATGACTCAATATGGTACTGCACAGATGACTCATTAGATCTGCTAAGTCCATCAAGGTAATGCACATTCTCTCTTTCATCGTTCCACCTAAAGAAATACAAATCACTCCCTTATTTTCATCACCTGAATCTGTAACTCACAACAACAGTAAATGTTTCTTTACTCTGAATTATTTTGTTACCAAATATATACTTGCTACTTCAAATCTCAGTATGTCCTTCTCTGTGATCACTCATGTATCATCTCACCTCATTTCATACAGACAAAATACATTTTTGAGAAAAGAAATGCCAAAAATTATCTTCAGAGAAAAAAAAGCAACCCAAACCTAAAAGCTATATGGTACCTACATGAATTGCAGATGCATTTGCAGTATAAACACTCTTCACCAAGTGTAACATGGATGAAAAGAAAATAACATTCACATTGGTCTTTCCCTGGGTGAAGACCAAATTGACCCAGTCACTCACAGGGTAGTCTGTAGACTTACAGCCTAACAACAAGGGCCCTGGAATGATCATGGATGGTATTTCTTATTTTCAGCTGATGCTGCCAAGATAGCACATCCTTTGAGTTTTTATCACCTTCTGGACAACTGTCTGAGGTGGGCGGATTCTTAGGCTTTCTGGATTTAAGACAGCAAAACACATTTATGGAATAAAAGTAAACTTTAAAGATAAGTTTTAAAATTAAGGTTCATTTAGTAGCTAGCAAAATGTGCTAGCAGCAAAAAGGGAAGGTAGTTACACTTAATTTTCAGAGCTTCTAGGTATATCAGCAGATACTCTATTTAATGCTGAGCAAGAAAACAAAGCTGTCTCACACACATACAAAATCTCAAGCAAAAAGCCACAGTTACTCCCATTACTTCTGGAGGTATCTTAAGCTTATCTGGCATTTAGCACAGAGAAAGGACAATGTTTGGGTGGAAGGAGCGGGTACTGTCTTCCTCTGTGTTTTGGCACGGTGCAGTAAGCCCTGAGACTGCCTTCCAGAACCAACCCTCTGGCAGACTACCCACGGCAAACACCTTCTCAGCACATCAGACTGGGCTGAATGTTGCTGCAGGGTACTGCCCCTGATCAGATGTTTGGCCATACTCCTTGGGGCACCTAAAACTGATAGTTAGGAAGAAACCTAAATTCAAGAGATTGATGAGGAACTCGGACAACCTGTTATATATGGTTGACAGAGCCTAGGAATAAGTCCTACTTCTGAGGAAATGAAGTAACCATCTCAAAAATAAGCATTTAAGGTTAAACTCTTCTGGCCAGTGTAGGGAGAGAAGTGTCCCTTCCTTCCTATTAGGGTAGGTGACCTGTTCTTTGCAAATATGTATCACATTCCATAGATTAGGGAAAAATGCTAGAAGACTGAACTAAATCTCAGATTTGTTATTGGCTAAATTTCAGTGTGGCAATTCCTGTTCTAAACTTATTGAAAGATTTGCACTTTACTCCTTTACTTTTCTGTACTTAGCTGATTGATTTGAATTATTGATTTTAGTTCATTTAATAACATATTTGATACAAATAGAGTGAATTGATGTTCCCTTTAAAATACAACCGCTTTGCCATTGCTTTCAGTGGGGACAGGTTTTTATGTGTATCTTAGATCCACCTTCAGTAAGGGAAATAGTACTTTTGCGCTACCAAAGCTAACATGCCCCTTGGCTTCTCATTCATTATTTAATCAGTGAATGGCTTTTATCATAACAGTGTTTGCCATTTACAAAACATTTAGAAACTTCCTAAATTAACTTTAATAATGTTACTCCTGTTATTCTATTTATGTGTAATTTGGGATACTAATAAGTGAATTAGCACTATAAAGCAGCTGTCAATGGGGAATTTAGATGACAATTATATAGATTTAGTGCGATAAAAAGTTTGGAGAACATCTTACACAAATGCACATTTGTATGTGCAGCTGCCAGTATAATAAATCAAGGACTCTGTTAATTATTTTTCCAGTCTCATTAGGGAACACAAATACTTATTTTATCAACAAAATTGCCAGATAATTCAAAACACACAGGTAGATTGAAAACAATGTAGAATTAATTACTTTGACTTCAGAAGTGCCTCTGGCTCAATATGCTATGAGCAAACCAAGAAATCCACTGTGTAACCAGCGTTGGTTCTTACTGAACTCGCTATCAAACAGCCTCAGTGCTGTATTACCACTTTATTTCATAGAGACGCGTGCATATAAAATCTGATGTACATAATGTAAGAAGACCCTGATCTCTGTCAGAGGACTTGCAGTTGGGTCTGATTACTGAGTGGACAGACAAATATTGGTTGGTGCTATGGGCTCAGCTCAGCATCCATCAGTATTCCATTACTGAAGGAAACGGCTCTATTGCCAACACTCACGTACAAAAGCATTTGCATGAATTAGGATTTATTCACATAAACACAGGTTGAAGGACTGGGTTATGATCTGATAGACATTTTTTATGTATAGTTTGCTATGGAGATCATAAACTGTTGGAGTTTCACATCCCACTTTAGCTGTTTAAAAGCTGAAAGTCTAATTTAAGATCATCATCACTGCCATTTTTACAGTCATAGAATCATAGAATCATAGAATAGTTAGGGTTGGAAAGGACCTTAAGATCATCTAGTTCCAACCTGCCTGCCATGG
>JANHGB010038125.1:0-24310 GCA_026283785.1 Coracopsis vasa
TGGTTTAGTGTGAGGTGTCCCTGCTGATGGCAGGGGGGTTGGAACTTGATGATCTTAAGGTCCTTTCCAACCCTAACCATTCTATGATTCTATGATTCATGTCCCTGCACTACTCTTGGGGAGAATGTGGAGAAAATTGAGCCCAGGAAGAAAGGAGGGGGGGGAAGGTGTTTTCAAGATTTGGGATTATTTCTCATTTTCCTACTCTGACTTGATTAGTAATAAAGTTTTTGCCGAAATTGTGTCTGTTTTGCCAGTGATGTTAATTGGTGAGTGATCTCTCCCTGTCTTTTGTTATATTTTTTCTCTCCCGTACATTTGATGAAAGGAGTGATAGAGTGGCTTTGATGGGCACCTAGCATCCAACTAGGGTCAACCCATCACGGGGATAAATCACTTTCTGGAACTGATGAATTCTTCCTATGAAATCTGCTGTGAAATCTCAATAGAGATTTTCCTCAATTTCTGTCTATTTTGTGGTCTCAGAATCCATGTATATTCCCTGAATATTCATGAGCTGTAGGGAAGAGTGGCCTTTTTGTCTCCTCAAATAGCTCCAATAAAAATCCATCAAACCAACCTAAGATTCAGCAGCTGTTGCCATCTATTACCAAAGCCACCTGTTAACTCTGATGCTATGGGGTTGAGAAACTGCTTTAGATTTTTTTGCTATCTTGGCCTGAAAAATGCCACAGTCAAGAACAAAATGAATTTGTTAATGAAAGTAAATATTCCTAATTCACAGCCATTCTTCTATCCACACTACACTTTACTTGCCTTCCCTCATATGTTTACTGGATTATCAATTAAAATAGTTAGATTATAATCCATCATTTTAAGCATTCAAAACGTTAGTCTTTGTAAGCTTAAGCATGTAATTTTCAGTTCCATTATATATATGTAACTTTTAATGAATTTCTACCAAGTCACCATATTCTAACTTTTTTAAAATGAGAGGGAAAAAATTTAATCTGTGTACTCCATTCACTAATATCTGCTATAGTCATCCTTGGGTAACTATAAAATGTGAATTAAAATCATTATGACATTCTAACACATCTTTACATTTTATGAAAGGAAGCTCTTAATTATAAATAGGTAGCTCTTAATTACAAATAAGCCTGAAATGGATTGAGTAGCAAGTGCGATATCTTCCAAATATCAGTTAATTTGAACTTCATTATAATTTTGTTTTTCTGATTTGGAAATAAACCAAGTCTGTTTATGACTTATCTAAAAAGCCAATTGCACATTGTATTAGAAATTAGCTTAATAATGTCTTTCAAAAGAACTACTCTGAAATTGACCTTTTCTTGACATTTTAAGCAAACTTCTTGATTTTTCTTAGTTTAATTTTTCACAGTTTTCTTTGTTGAAGAATTAGATACTGTGTTTTCTGTTCCAGCTTTCTCTTTGTCATACAAACCTAAAAGAAATAAGCTGTTTTCTTTTCCAACACTTTAAAAAAAGAACAAGGACTAGCCTTCACCATGCATTGTAAGTAGTAAAATTCTTAGCCCAATGCTGTTCTTGTAGGTCAGCATGCTTCTGGCTGTGTCCCCAGGGAGAGTAGCACAGTGGATGAACCAGAAAACCTTCACCGTGCGTTAGGAAAATAAAAGCACTTGTATGTCTCTATTAACATCAAATAAGGGTGCATTTGCCTTCACAGCCAAGATTTTAATACCCCAAAGAAACGCTGTTCCTAAAAATAAATGTAACTTTATATTAACACAATGCAAGTTACACAACTTGAATGTTTAACCCAGGGTTTACAGAGGATGAAAGTCTCTTGCAAGCACAATGCTCTGTGCTTTGAAAATATAATTCAATCATTGTTTTAGATATGTGCATTGTTGATCTTTCTCAAAATTCAGACTGCTAATTTCCCACTTTAATATATAAGGCAGAAAGTACTTCTGTTGCAGAAATTTTAAACCTCTCTAATGATCTTTGTTTAAAAGGCAAATAAATTTCATACCTGCTATATAAAATACTGCTTTAAATTTTTCAGGAAAATAAACACCCATAAACACAACAGTTCTCAAGTACAGTGAACAAGAGGTGAAAAGAAGAAAAAGGAGCGTGTACAACTGTTATAGAAATGGGGGATGTCATGGTATTTGCAGGGAGCTACTGTCCTTTTTTTTGTCAGTCTACAGGAGACATTTTTCTGCATGAAAGAGTTTCTCATCTTACAATTTATCACCCTATTTGTATCAGCCATAGGTCTCACGTGCATCATCTCTGTATTTTTCCCTAGCAGCTTTAATAAAGGTAACAGTTGCCAGAATATGCTGTACAATGACCCTTTCAGCCTCCAAGGAGTTTTATGAGGTAGCATATTTAGCTCAGCTGATTTTCTTCACTATTATGACAAGGAGTCTCAGCTGTGAGCTAAACATTGTCTCAAAATTTGAATGATGTGTTTATACTGAAAGTCCAAATAACAAGTTTTGATAAAACATCTACATTTTAGATGATGAAAATTAAACATCAATCCTACCCAAACTGTTTAACTGCTATACTCCAAGCTAAGCATTCTCAAAGTGTGAGTTGTGCCCCATCTATCACACATACTGGTGGAGATATGTGTACTAGGTCTAGGTCTAGCCAGCACAAAGCCTTAGGGTGCCAATGTATCTTGGTTTGGATAGACTTCATAATAATTCGGCTGTATAATTTATAATTGGCTAAGAAAACTGGCTAAGTGATCTTCTAAATGTATGTAATTGGACACTTATGTTTAGCATACAGCCTCCTTAAAAATTAGTGGGGTTTTTTTTGTGTGTTTTACAATTTAAACTAAAGTGGTAAAATGGACTGTGCATGGAGCAAGCAAAATTTTGGGGAAAAAAGTATAAATTAATTGAAAAACTAATCCAATCTTAACACGCCCTCCTCTCACAGAAAAAAAAAAAAAAATCACCAAAAGACCCCTACCCTAATCCTCCACTAACCAAAAAAATAATCCTGCACCACTTCTTGTTAGGACTTTTTCTTGCCAAGTTTCATTTTACTATTTTTCAGCATTTTGCTATTAAACTTGAAAACCATAATGGTTCCTGTTAAAACTTGTAGCTAAGTGATTTTTTTAACACTTTAAAGAAATACATCCAGGTATTGGAGAACAGAAACTGGGTTGCGCTGGTGGTAACAGCTACAGAAATACTGCATTTCCTGAGTTTACTGGGTTAGGGAGCTGACCTAAGTCCTTTTATTGTATTAACAAAGTTACACGAATAACCAGATATTTAACATTTTTTTTCTGTATGTGGCATATCATGAACAAAAACTATCTATTCAGTCATATTCTTTCTGATAGAACCTGAGGACAGAACAGCTAAAGCTATGATTTCATCACATCTCAAACTATGCATCATTAAGCTTGCTCCGCACATTGATTCAAGACCTTTAGGAAAAACTCATGAAGTGCAGAGCATGCTATTAATGGTTCTGTGGGCTGTGATCTTCCCACTCAGAAAAGTGTTTTACCAACTATTCTATGGAGATACCAAAAAGTGTTCTCTCTCAAAGAATATGAATGACTCTGGACCTAGGTTTTGATGGATTATTAACGTTTGTGTCTTAATCAAATTCTGGGTACTTATTTGTTTTGTTTATTCTTGCTTAATTTTCAAGGATTTCAATGTATATAAGCATTCTGATACATAATTACACTACACAGCTGCTACATAATTACGTCTCAGAGGGACTACATGTATGAAAGTAGATCTGCTCCAGTTATTACCGCTCAAAGATATTAGGCTATTTCAAAACATGTATTAAAATAGAATTGCCCTGTTCATTTTAAACATAAAAATAAGATAAAAACAGATGATCAATCAGGCATGATGCAAAAATCAGGAAAGCTTTCCCCATTAATAGCTCTTCCCACCTTTTATCTATTAGATTCCATTCAAAGTGTTTATTATTTTCTCTTTTGCATACTTTAATATTCCTACATAATATTAAGCATTTGCTTTTGTTTCTATTTGCAGAATATTTTTCTCATTCAGTTGCTTTCTAGTTTTTATTTTTATGTTTTAGGCTGTATACTTTCTGATGTCTGCTTTAGTATGACCATTTTGATTTTTCTATCTTTTATCCATACATTCCTGTATTTTGTTTTACATAATAACAATATGATCTTAAGTATTTACTCATGCTATTATGGGCAAACTATTTTCTCACAAATGTAGTCAAAGCACCTTTTGCCAAGAAGCAAACTCTTTTCCTCCATAGTAATTGTATGAGTATCAGGGTATCTTTCTCTTAGTTATAATATGCATATACATGATAGTCTATGCATGTTTGTCTTTAAAGTAATTTATAAAATAGGCAGTAAATAAAAGCAATACGTGCATCCAAATCTTTTTTTTTTTTTTTTTTTTTTAATCATCTAATACCTGTTGAAGTTAGTGGGAATCATGCAGATGAATTTGATCAATTGCCCGTAAGAAACACAGTAGCTTTTGCATGGATTAGTACTAGTCCAATAGCCTGGATTCTTTTGGAATACAGGGTTTATAAATGTATGTATGTATAAAACCAGAAATTAAAATGAGAAATACTTGTCTCAGAGTAATTTATTCCATGGCCTTACTACTGCAGCACAGTGAAAAAAAAATCTTGATTAAAGGCTGTAGCTTACAGCCACATGGCTACTCAGCAGACAGAAGAAAAAATTACTACTAAATGTCCAACCTGATGGCCAGTTTCTTAACTGCTGCATAACCATACTTATTTCCAGGTCTAGAAATCGTTTGTGCTACCACTTAGAGAGAAACAGCTATTTCATACAAAGGATTAAAGAGGTATAGTATTTCAGTGTAACAGGGAAACCAAGCAGCAACAGAAAACATTTGAACTTCATGATGTGTGTTAAAGTGTGATGAAGTTAACATTGAATTGACAAGTAACTAACCGAAGAAATTGGAATACCTGAAACACCACTTGTAAATGGATGTCATTTAAGAACGAGAAAAATAATTTCTCTTGGGAAATGCCGAAGGTACATATGCCACAGGTAAAAGAGAAAGAGCTATAAATTAAACCAAAATAAATGCAAGCATATATAAATCAAGAAATGTATTAATGTTTCTGAGAACATAATGCTCTGTCAGTGATACACAGTATTTTACCCTGTTTATCATCCAGGGTAAAATAAATCATCTTCTTTTTTCTTCCATCATTCATCTTTTTTTGACAGATAACATTGTAAGCAAGTGTGCCAATCAAGGAGTGTGGTAAATGTGTCTTGTCACTTCACCAGCACAATAAATAATACAGCATTTGCAAGTAAGAAAGATAATCATCAATGTCAATATTTGGATACACATAATGCAAACTAAACGTAGATGAGGGATGCAGACAGTTAGGAAGAGCATGGAAAAGAATCACTTGTGTTGCCCACATCCATAAACAAGCTTTCTAAGTATTGTAGTTAGGGTAAATTAAAAGCTATTTCATTAATTGAAGTAATAAACCACTGTAGTTTGCTGTTTGTTTGTTTGCTTTTTTTCATTAGATGTCAAGGAAAAATAAATCTGTGAAGTTTCTGAACTATCTTGGTAAGGAGGGTTTCTTAAGTACAGGAATCACAAGTTGTGTACTGCTTCACACTGGACAAGTATGTTTAAACAATATCATTATATATATATATAGTCTCTATTAAAATACACTACTGAGAAATAACAGATAGGGTGCAGTTTAGATAGATTTTGACCTGATTTTATATAGTTGTTCATAAATACGTACATATAGAATGATTAGGACAAATAATTCTGTGATATGTTATGTTTTCTTATTCTTAGATTCAAGAATCTGCACCAATTCAAGAAATAACTAATAACAAAATATAAAAAAGCTACTATAAATAATTTTCATAACATGTTGTTATGATTTTATGATTATCTGTACTCTTACTCATATATGACAATGACTACATTAGTGTTTTTTGCTGATTAAAGCCATGCAATTTGAAACTACCTATCCCAGATTCAGAAAACAGAGACACAATATAAACTGGAAAAAGACACAGTGATTGTCACCAAAGGCATTGAGGGAGACTTCTGTAACTGATTGTAGATTTCCACCATTAGACTCAGTGGAAAGATGTAAGAAAAACATGTTCATCTAAATACTTCAGGTGTTGTTATGATGAGTACTAAATGTATGGAATACTAGGTCAAATTATAGCAATGCCTCAAGGGCAGCTTATCAGATAAAAAACAATCAATAAAGAAAAAATTCTTTTTAATAATAATGCAGTAACACATATATATCAGCACAGCAATGATGTCTGAGTTGTCAGTTCTGTGTACCTGATTCTTAGTATGGAACAAGTGCAGTCCCATAGAATTGTATATGCCATCTGGAGGCTGTGGTAAGCTTTGATACATTGACATGTGATTAAGATTTAGGATGCCTATATGTGGCAGACTATTTTTTCCTCTAGAAGGTTTTTGTTTAATTTGATAAAATATCCATTCTACAGCCTGTCAATGTATGTTTTCTCATCAGTGTATCTCTTTTCAGCTGTGAACTGCATATTTTCTAGAATAACATATATATCCATTGATCTTTCATCAAAGCACACTTTTCTTCAGATCCATATTACCGTCCTTTTAAGACATACCATCTAATGTTTTATGTGGTCAATGCTTTGAAACTGTGTTCCAGGATAGCTTTAATGCATTCTTGGTCATGTATGCATTTTTACTTTAGAGTTCAAATGTTTCTTGTGTCACTGGAAATTCAAGTTACAAAGTGATATTAAAACCTAAGTACTTGTTATTAGTATTTATACAAGAATGGCAAGGTTGTTGATGGTTTGTGTTTTGGTGTCTTTTTGTTTTATTTTCCATTTGATACATTTTCAGTTTATAGCAAACTGTCAGCATCTGCATTAAAGTGAGATGAATGTTATCTGGAGAAACTGAAAAATTGTAGGAATGAGAATACACCTGCTGGAGAAACATGCACTATGAGAAAAATACTGATGTAAGAGACTCTAGCTAAATTAATGTAGAGAAAGAAATGGTACCTACAGAAAATTGCTACTACTCTAGTATAACCATTTAGGAAGATTTTTTTTTTTTTTGTGGCATCTTCTCTGTATTGTTATTTTTATTCAGCTGTCCAACTTTAAAGAAAGAAATAAAAAACTTTATAAATATAACTTTTGAAGTCCCTTTTTGGCTGTTACCCAAACTGATTGTATTTATTATATTCATATTATAATGCAAAACTTTTTAAATCTAGTATCTATAAAAATAACTTTTCAGATATCTTTTAATAATTCGAATGAAATCTGAATTCCTTACTGCACTGTAACAAAGTTCATCCTTCATTCTTGTTTGTCATGTATGCAATATCTTAGTTTTCAAGTATATACAACAGTTACGGCCTTATCTATATTTTTAGTCTCAAAATCATTTTCACTGTTATTTTTTCTTGACAATGTTTTTATGCTTTCTGAGAAAGCCTGAATACAAATGTAAATAGCAAACAATCTTTATAAATCAAAGGTTATGGCTACCAATGAGCTCAAAAATGCATTATTCGTATGCAGGATTTAAAATTGAAGAAATCAAAGAGTTTGAGCATTAAAAAATACTTGCGGTTTCAATTGCACCTTTAAAAATTATTTATTTTAAAAATGATGTTGAAAGTATGTCAGGGTGTCCAGCAGATTAAGAAAATATTCTTTCTCTTGTTTGTTAAAAAAAAAAAAATCTAAGTAGCTGATCATGCTGAAAAGCATAATTACAATGGCAGCTACAGTAACAATCTGAAGATTTTGTTCTGTTCCTGCAGATTTTGCTATACTCTGTTGTTAAGCCATTTTGAATCAATAGCTAGAAGCAGAATTATCCTCTGATTTCAGATTCTCTCTCATCATAATGTAAATTGCCAGTGATTCACAATTCAACTGGAGTACTCCTTCAAGGAGACACTATACATATCCAGAGCTCAAAGTGCTAAGAAAGTATTTCAGGAGTCTAAAATGCAAATTATAGTGATTGGCCGATTAAAAAAACCCCAAATCAGTAAACAACAACCCCAAAAATAACAGTACAATCAAAGATCAGAAATGAATATGTTAAGTCAATTTGAAAAGTGCTGAAATTCCACAGCACAGTGCATGCTGATAGCACTTTTTGTGGCAAAGTGTGACAAAACATGTAACTTTAGATTTTCTAGATTCAGTGCATATCTTCCACTGTGCCATTTAGAAAAGGATGCAAAGTCTCTGTAACTCAGTGGGTGACTCTTAGGATCCAGAGTCAGAATATCCAAGATTCATGGATTCATGGAGATTTCAAGAAAGTTCAAATATTTTCTGCATCTGATAGATACAGATTATTTGCAGCACTATATCAGGAAGGAAGATGCACAAAATATGCATCTATATGAACCTTTTAGATGACCTGATAAATTTCAGGTTTGTTCCCTCATCTTTGCATTAAAATGTCATTTTACATTTGCTCAGTCAGGGCCCAGTTGTGAAAAAAAGAAAAAAACAGATCATTATGACATATGGACAAAGATCACCCATATTAGCTCTCTACTTCACAAATTGTGTATGAATTCAAGCAGAATGTAAAAAATCTGCCTTGAGAACTGCAATATACTTCAGAATGGTTCTATTTCGCTATACACTTTCCTGTACAACTTTCAAGTATCATTTTCATTCATATCATATCAATCAAATATAATCTTCCTGGAGACCTTGTTCCTTATTAAGATTAAGATTGAAATTCTTTGTATTTTCACACCTGCATTTCCAGTACCACCATTATCTGCTTAAGGCCAACATTAAATATTAATTTCAAATTACTGTTTAAAAGAAATTCTATAAAAATTCAATGATGAGATGAAAGTTCGAACACAAAGGTAAGGATAATTATGTTCTTCAAAAGCAGTACTTAGTGTGAAGTGCCTTTGTTTGAGCAAACAGTATTTCCAAATATTATTAGGGGTTGCAGTCAGTTCATAACACTTCACTTCTGCTGCTCCTTCCTCCTCACACTCTTCCTCTACTCCAGTGTGTGGTGTATCCCAAAGGATGCAGTCCCTCATGAATTGCTTTGACATAGGTCCTTCCCACAGGTTGCAGTACTTCAAGAGCCACTCCAGCATGAGTTTTTCCTTGGGGAAGCGTCCTTCAGGAACAGACTGCTCCAGACAGGACAAGGGGCAATGATTTTAAAGTAAAAGAGGGAAGATTTAGGCCGGACATGAGGAAGAATTTTTTTTTACAATGAAGGTGGTAAAATACTGGGACAGTTTGTCCAGATAGGTGGTGAATGTGCTATCCCTGGAGATAGTTGGTTTTATCCAACATGGAAGCATCTTCTGATGGAGGCAGTCCTTGCAGAGCTTCATTACTACATAAACCACATACAACATTTTAAAGGGTTATAATTGATATTATTAGAGGTTTTAATCAATATCATCAGCATTTTTTGCTAAACAGAGGTTTAAACATAGTTATTTTCCATGAGAATATAATGTCTTTCCCTTAATGAATGACTAACAAATAAGCTGTTCTATGACACTTCATATCAGTCACTTAAAATATGGTTGTCATTATCATAATTTCAAGCTAATTAGCATATCATGGGAACACAGTATATAATTTCTAATGTCTTATAAGTAGTAATCTTTGCATTAACCAGGTATTTGCTCATGCTCTGTGCCTAATTAAGTCCCCAGACTCTTGAACAGAATGAATTTTTGTTGGTGGGAAAAATGGGAAGTTCATGTACAGCAGCAATTTCGCTTGTTATTACTAGACTTCCAATCTTTTATCATCTGAAAAGAAAACTGTAGTCATGAGTGAAAACCAACTACAAATATGTCCAGATCCATGATATCTTTAAAGAAAACACAGACATTCTGCAACTTAGCTTAGAAATGTGGTCTGTGAATCACAATAACTTTTATTGTATTAATTTTTTTCCAGTCATATCATTAACACTGTAAATCAAGATTGAAAATAAATGAATCTGGCAGTTTAGTAAAGACTATATTCCGGAAACAGAAAATTGTACACTGCATGTAAAAATCTGTTTGAACAAATACCATAATACAGAAAGGAATGCAGTACTGACAGTTAAAGGCATACAAGTTAGTCATCAAAAATAATAACATATTAGCTATAAAAGCATGATTGAACAAAAGAATAAATATTAAGAATAAAAATTATTTTGAGATAATTATCTTCTGAATATTTAAAATAATGATCTTGAAAAAATAATATATTAAATATTACTTGGAACTAATGGCATCAGGAGTTACAAGATAAAAGTCTCTAGAAAAGCACAAAAATACAAAATTTTGAAATTATATAAAAATAGATGAAAGAGCCTGTTCATTTTACCACTCAGTCTTTTATTTATTCTATCATATTTTAAACCTTAAGTTAACTTCTGCGTACATTACATAGGGTCTTAACTTGAGCAAGCCAGTTCACAGACTTAGCAGACAAGTATTTTTTACTTCAGAGTCTTCTAGGATTAGACAGACAATTCTCACTTAGAGTGTTTTCCCAACCGACGCTGAGTGTTTTCCCACAGACAGGGATATTTTTTGAAAGAAGTAGACAGGAGCAAAAGGAATATAATTATGGAGGGGGCAAAAACCTGCATCCCACACCATTGTGTTTAAGAGCATGTAGATGCAGTATTAAAATGTATTTCTTCTGGCAAAACAGGGAAATGTGTGACATTTCATAAATTTTCACTGATTTTTTTTTTTTTTTCTTCTCTTCCTATAGGAGTCTATCTAGGAACTGTCCCTTTCCTAAGTGAATTATAAAAATGCAGCCTAGCCTTCTCTGAGGTCAAAGCTTTAGCATACATTCAAATCGGGTAGAACAATTGGACAGTGTTAGTGAAAAAAAGAAAAAAAGAAAAAAAAGGCTTAAAGCCTCCTTATATGAATGCATTTGACCTCCTGAGAAAATTTCTTAGCTAGAAAAAGGATCAGGACTCTGAAGAGGCCTTTGTTCTTTTTTCTTTTTTTTTTTTTCATCTTTTTTTCCCTTTTGGTTCAATGTCTTAACAATACTAGAGAGGCACATGTTGCACTTAAGGCTAAGCTTAAAGAAATTTCTCTATTTGTAAGTGAATAATATAGAAACGATCTTACCATCATTATTCTGCAGAAAAATAGACTTTCTCAATGCTTAATGGTTGCTACTGTAAAGTTAGCAAACATATTAAATTCTTCCTGGAAATCTAGGGAAATTTAATATGAAGAACTGATTTCTTGTGACCGCTTTTTGTCAGGCATTCAACATCATAAGGTTTCTTGGCAGTTATGTTATCTTCAGTCCTTCTGTCACAACTTTCTGTATCCGTCCTTTTTCCTTCCTTATAGTGCTTTTCTGTCATATGATTATCTGTGGGATTGGAAGTGTACATGCCTAGTTTCTAAAGTGA
The DNA here is from genome assembly GCA_026283785.1 of Coracopsis vasa. NCBI lineage: Eukaryota > Metazoa > Chordata > Aves > Psittaciformes > Psittacidae > Coracopsis > Coracopsis vasa. Next base: position 11,454 of record JANHGB010038125.1, read on the forward strand.
TTGTTTCTCATCTAATCTCCCAAGATTAAACTTTCTTACCTAGCACAGTTGAAGAGCATTTATATTCAGACTATACTACTGGTAACCGTTTAAAGCCAGCCCCATCAGGACTGTAGTGTTCCCAAACTACCTCAGAATATTCTGCTGGAGGGTTATTTCTGAAGTCTTGGAGGAAGGAAGTGACAACACTTAGCCGGTATGCACTGACACATGATTATGCATCTAGCACATGGCACAGACACCTGAGTCTATATTTTGTGTTATAAAGATCAAAATATGAGCATTACATGGAAACTCCTGAAAGAATACCAATATAATCTTATAACAGTTGAATGATTAATAGGTAGGAAAATTATTATACAATTTATTGATCCTCATATCAATAGTTTTATACTACTAAAAAAAAAATTACCTATATTAAGGTAATAAAATAGCTTTGCTTTTTAGACCATAGATACGTATTATATAGAAAATATCCATGTTTAAAAAAACCCCCAAAACTGTCATGAATGTGAAGACAAGGCACGAGATGTTAGGATGTTTCAATAATTGAGGTTGGTTATGAACATTTAATTTTGCATCCTAAATCTAAATGCTATGGTAAGGCTTCTAAGACCATAACCACAAAACTATTTTTTATATTAAAAGCCCAGCATAATTTTCCTCACAATGTGAAAAATGTTCACTGTGTGAGCTCTTACATTCTATTCAAAATCATGCTTTTATTTTCATTCTTCAAACTACTCTATTTGCAGTTCACCATTTCATTCCAGCTTTGAAGAATTACTCACTTCCTTCATGGAAGCTTTAGATTCATAGACAACTAGCAGATTAAAAATAATTCTAAGCACAAAACTTCATTCATGAAAAAAAACCCAACCAACAAGCATGCCTTATATATAAAGTCAATAATTTATTGTTAGTATAGTTGCTATCTTAATAGTCTAATCCAAGAATCATTACTAGTCAAGTTGTAATTACTGCAGTTATATACTGCAGGTAGAGAATATATTACAAAGTTTCAGTAGTAATAACACAACTTAATTTGTTAAACATACTCTTTTAACTTCTACCTCTTTTCCTGATGTTATGTTCTCCTTTCCCTTGCTTCCCTGAGCCCTAAGGTCAGTGGCTTCATCTAAGTAGCAGCAGTGGGGGAATGTTACGGCAAGCTGTTACTTCTCAAGACCTTTGTTTCTGCACCAGGCAGGTATTTCTCTGTACTACACTGTTATGCTAGAATTGTAAAACTATGCTGTAAAACCAAAGTTAAACATAAATAAATAATTTAACTATAGAAACAGAAAAATTGCCATTACAGGTAACCCTCACTTCTGAATCTTTGCAAAGTCATTACAAAGCTTATGGCCTGTTACCAGCAGCCATTACTGTCTTACAGGGTTATGTGAATACAGTGGGTCTAATGAAACAGATCACTAACTGTCAATGACTTGTACCCTGGGGTTTAAGCATGAAGAAACCTAGCTTTCTAATGTACTTTCACCCCTTCCATCCTCTCAAACCAAAGTTCAGCAGACTTTTCAAAACTTCCTCTCTTTGCCATATCTTCAAGACCCATGCTTCCATTTTTGCATCTGGGGTTGGCACTTAAAGTTGCTGTAAGGCATCAGATGGGCTTGCTAAAAAGCTAGCACAGTTAGTTCCTCAGATGGCAAGCAGCTGGAATGGTTCTTACTTGATAATGCTTCATGCAAAAGTGAGTCTTTAACATAGCAATGTTGCTACTTTAATGCAGCAAATTACACATGCTTCAAAATTTGCTTCTCCTTGTACATAGAACAGCAGGAAAACCAGCCGAATAGGTGTCTGACTGAGGGCACAGCTTTATGAGGAACATATAGTTCTGTGTTGTTGCTAACTTGTGCATTTTCCTGGCTCCAGCTTTATGTTGTGCTGTTTCTTTTCTGTAGACACAGATACTGTGCTCACGGTTACTTTCACCAGGTTGGACAACAGTTATGGAGATGAAGAAGTTCACTGGGCTGAAAACTAATAATGTTTATTTTTAATTTCTTTGTGGTGTGCTACTTTTTAGCTGTCTGTGTTCCTTGGCCAAGGGTAACGTGGTTGCATGAGTGGTAGTGCCGCTGCAGGGTGAGTGAGTGAAATATCCTTTCAAGAGACATAGATTATTTACATTAAATTTGGTATATTATACTTTGTTACATTAAATTTGGTAGATTATACTTTGTTCCCAAGAGCAGTGTGATCTTCACAGCAACAATAATGAGTAATTACAGCCAAATAAAAAAGACAGATTTCCTTGTACCTGTGTACAAAAATATGTGGCTTCTGCAAAACAAGAGGTGAAAGACTTTTACTTCATAATGTACTCAATTGTTACTGCTGACTTGACAGTGAGCTGTTAATTTTGTCAACCAAGCAGATCCTTCAGCGTTAAATGATGTCTTAATTCCAATTCTCTCTGTATCTCCACGTCCATAATGAGATTACTTCAGACAATTGTTGCTTGCAAAGAGATCAACCTTGGTAACACAAATCTTGTCAAAGAGTGGAAGGTGGACATTATGAAATTTGGGATTTTTTTCTCCTCAACTTCAATTCTATTATCCTGCAAAGAAACACTACTTGCTTGAAGCGTGGAAAGATAATACCTAACTTGTATTTCATTTATATTTTCAAACGCAACCAGCCTTGTTCTTCTATGTAGTAAGGACAGAAATTTTAGACAAATCTCTTGCTAACATTTTGCTACCGCTCCCTGTCTTTCATCATTAAGACTTAAGTGAGATACTAAAAAAACCCCAAAAGTATAGCCATACATTTCCATTCACAGCAAAAATGAATTAAGGACTTCCCACTCATCCCAAACTGACATTTTCTTTCCCTGACTCCTTCAATTATTGCTCTAATTAGAGATATGCAAGGGATGAAAATGAGTAGGACAGCTCCCTACAAACCGAAGTACCTGCTCTGTCACATTTCATACTGAACTGAGCTCAATCCAAAAGAATTTGATAAGTGTGCCTACCAGATTAAATTCTCTAATCAGTAAAGCACAGTATAGATGTTGCTGAAGTCATGTCAGAATTACAACAAAGTATCAGGGACGGTCATCCAGCTCAATTTTACCTGAGTATAGATGTACTAGCAAATCTAGCCACCCTTGATTCTCCATGGATACAGATAGACATATCTAGGATTTGATTCAACTAGCCTATTTTAAGCATTTATTTTAAAGTAAGATGGATCACATTTGAAGAACACTTGCTTCTTTTCACTGACTGTGAAAGGTATAAAGACTGGCGGGATCAGATGTAGATGTCAACAGAGAGTTGGCTGAATTCCACCACTGGATGTCCAAATCAGGCCACCTGCCACCTATGATCTGCTGTAGGAACCTCTTGACTCCAGGGACCTTGTTGTACAGTATTTAGATATTGATGGGGTTCAGGTGCTCCCTGACATTGGGTTGTGCATGGCAGAAAGTAGACAAAATTGCTTTCTGAGATATAAAACCTGCTAAACTGAGCTTGAGATAGTAGGATTTAGGTAGAAACTATCACTGGAAATTAGACCAAATAAAAAACTTATTTTTAAAAAAATTCTCTCTAATAATCTTCATGTAAAAATGTGCATTCTCACTGAAGCTTTTGAACTTTTGGGGGGTTTGGGGAACTTTTTAAATCAACTTTAAAACAGTAGCTATAATTCTGAAGCTAATTGTTGCTTCTAGTAAGCCCAACAGCTATGAAACAAGATCAGAGATCTATCTTTCAAGACAATCAGGTAATCACAAAATTATATCTTATCTTCAGTTTTCTCTCCGTACTTCTCTAATTTGTGAGCTACTTCTTGATACAGAAATATATACACATAATTCTTACAACTACTCATATAAAAGTAATGAAAACTATGGACTGAAAATTTTCTATTCGGTATTTATGAAAAAATAACTATACAGTACATACAAGCAATCATGCTGTCTGATTTCTTTTCACATATATTAAATAATTTACATATATACGTTTCAAAAATAACAAAACTAGACAGGTAAATTAGACTATCACCCTAGGATATCATATTTCAATTCAAAGATAGATATAAGTACTGGAAGACTATCAAACTATTTTACAGATGGAATCTTCTGAGACATAGGCATAAGGAATGCACATTTTTCATTATTTCAGCAAAAATAAATGTCTCTTGTCCTGAAAAAAAACCCAAACACAAAAAAAACCACCCCAAAACGTCTGCATATTTCATCTTGCTATGTTATATGCCAAGATGTCAGAATAACCAAACTGCTAATTAATTTTGGAAAATGTTACAGATCCCAGGAAACTGTGCTGCTTAGTAAGAGGAATGCTTGGCCTCCTATTGATAATTTATTGGGACAGTTTTAGCTACATATTTTAAGAGAGAGAAAAATCAATTTGTAGAGTTCCCTAGGGGTTTAGCTACAAGATGATTTTTTTTTTTTTTCACTTACCTGGTTTCCAGAAACAAAAAAAGTCTTTGTCATATCTTATCTCTCATAAATTGTCAAGTTCAAAAACACTGACATAAACTATACCACTCAATAAAAGTAAGATCCTTCTAGTGTTCAAGCTTTTGAGAAACAGATTTCCACTGACAGATTGAGAGTTATTAGCAAACATATTAAGTTCCAGGAAATCTGTGTGGTATGCTTTATTGAAATATTAGATATCTTTATTGTTAAGCGGAAAACTGACGTTCGAGATGCATGTCCTAAGGAAAGATATAGGTATATTGGTAGAAAAGCAGCAGTCTAACCATAATCACTAGAGCTATAGAATAGCATTAGTATATTTCATTGTTATTCAAAGTTTATAATGAAAAATTGCAGATTTGTTCGCTGAAACGGGTCTTGTCAAATAGCAGAGCAGTGTAAAGAAGAAATAGTGAAAAATCATATACCATACAATGCAAAGTAATAATGACATAGTTATTTTCACATCAGAATCATGGGGAAAATGCAAATTTCTATCTGATTTAGATGGAAAGAAGTCTTTCCTCAAAATGGACCTAGTAATGCTTGAACCACTTTTCCCTCCAAGGAACAGCTCAGCAGTATTTCTGCAAAAGAGTTCCATTTACAATCCTAAAACAAAGCTAAAGCAAAGCCAGCTAACATACTGACTTTTTCATACACTTCAGCTAAAGTGCATTTTTTATGTCAACTGACTGTGTCATGTTTTTCTGTAGTCACAATACTGATCAGATTATCAACTTTCTCAGTAAAATTACTGTATTATTAGATACTGCTTTTTAATTTTCCTAAACAATAAAACCTACCCCTTTCATGTACGTATACCTGCCTTGTATTCAGGTCAAGACTTGGAATTTTACTTAAACTGCTTTTTCAATTTCTAAAGCCTGAGATCTGAACCCTCTTTTTCCTGTCTTAACGTTTCAAAAAATAGAACCTTACAAATAAGCCTGGAATATCCAATTTCCTTTCAGCTTTTGCGCAACCTATGTGGACTAGCATAATAGTACACTATTTCACAGTTCGTTGTTGTTAAGTTATTTATTTCATTAATTCTGCTGTAGCTGACCTGGGACAGCGCAGTTTTCAGTTCCTGTAGTACTGGTTGACTAGTTCATAAGCTCTGAATTCACTGTTCAGGTACTAAAAGTAACCCCCTGAAGAGTTTAAATGAAATGTTATTAGAAAGCTGAAAGTTAGTGATAATTTGGTTTTCTAAGGCTATGCAAAGCACTGATAATTACTGATTTCTCAGAAAAACTATCAAAATATCCAAAAGCTTTTTCAGATGCCCATTCTGCCCTGCTGCTCCTCATTCCCTTCGTCTTGCCTGCTTGATAATCTCTGACTCTGAACCCAGCAGTTCACTGACACAGTAGCAGATGAAACCCTGCAAGTGCAGTCCATGCAAATACTGCTTGCTTTGTAAGACGCTCTAAGAGTATTTGCTTTCACCATATGGAATGGCGTTGCCAAGTCTTTAATTTCCTTGTCTGCAAACAGAAATCTGAGCTACAAATGTACACAGGGAGTATGTTTCAGCTCAGCTAGCCATCTAAAAGTTAAAAGGCTGCTGAGAGCTAAAAATGTAGCCTCCATATATAGTTACTCAAGAGAAAAAGGTAACTCCCAGAAGGTAATTAATCCCATCTTGGTTGTGTGTCTGAGATAGGAGGGATGAATTGTCTGTGGCAGTATCTACCTTCCTCCATTGACTAAAAGGGGAGGGAGAAGAGTCATAGACAAATAGCTTTGACTAGATGCCCGTTTTTCAGGCAGCTAGAGCGAGGTGAGATGAATTTCACCTGGATTGCCCATCTTCATCTCTCAATTGTGTATATAGAATTAAAAAATATCCCTTTAATCATGCAGAAATGGAAAAAAAAAAAACAAAAAACAACAAACCAGCAACTTCACACCACACTAATACCCACACAGGCTTTTAGCAGACTGTTAGAGAGTAATTCTCAGGCTCCAAGACCCCTAAATATCTCTCTGGTGAAAATCCAGTGCCCAGACCTATATTCTTAGCCCTCTACACTTCTTAAATGTTACACAGAGGGAGAGTTTTATACCTTCTCTTTCTATCTCTTCAGCTCACAACTGAACTGCATTAATGACAAAAGAAGATTTATCTCCAAGATAGAAGATTTATTGAGCAGGAAAAGTATAGATTTTTAATTGCAAGATGGGAAAAGGGGACAAGAAAAAGAACAGAAAATAAGAATAGGTTGGGAAACCCAGAACACATGCTTACCAATAAGAAGCAAATAAGTTTTAAATATTATGCAAGTTTTATTGCACCTTTAAAAAGAAAGCAGATATAATTTGACTTTTGTGCAGTGATCTGTCAAACTATATCCACAGGTAAAGAATAGGAGCACTGTCAAGAAAAACGTGTGACTGCTTGTGTCAAAGTTTATTTCAGGCTTCCCAACAGCCCATCAAAGCCTACAACTTAGTGCATTTTGCCTGAAGTAAAATACATTTCTTTTTTAGTTTATCAGCCTGCCAGAGTTCAAGGAGTGTCTGGACAACACTCTTAGACATATTGTTTAATTTTAGGTAGTTATGCAAGGAGCAGTGAGTTGGACTTGATGATCCTTATGGGTCCCTTCCAACTTGAGATATTCTACAAATGATTCAATTTCAAAGAGATTAGAGACCCTTCCACTGCCCAGTGGAACAGCAAGAATTACTTCACATTTAGTCTGTAGAAGGACTTCTTTCAATAAAGGGTACTAGAAATTAGAAAGAGACTACACATATGTGAAATAAAGACAAGAAGTAGGAGGCTGGTGTTATGCGTTTCTCGGACAATTAACTCTTTGTGTGGTATAATAATCAAGGACTCTTTGTAGATAGTACTTACTTAGGATAGATGTGAAATATTTGACAATTTGGAGGTGCTTATGGAGGTGGTCAGTATTATTATAGTGAAAAAAAACCCAATATTATTAAGTCCTTTGAACAAAATTATATAGAAAGAAATACAATATGTCCCAACAGTTTCTTAATGTTTTAATGAAGCACAGAAACCTACAACATCTGCAAATGTATTGTTGTGATTGCAGCTCAGTATATAATGTCTCTTATATTATTTGCCAGTGCAATTAAAAAGTAGCAACATGATATGGAGTGGATGATAATTTTTAAAATCCTATGTCTTAGCTTATGTGATATGAGCTTATCTTACTGTATGAGGTTTACTTTACTTCAGCAGAAAAAAATTGCACCTAAATTGATGCCCATTGAAAACATCAAACTACAGAAAGTGGCTGCAACAGATCAAATGATCCTACGTTTACATCTAATGCATGAGCCGCAAATACTGCAAATCAGGCCAATTACAATCACTTTTCCTGATGTTGCTTTGATGATTACAGGATGCTGCACATAAACCAGCCATATATTATTTCTCAAGTTCCATTTAAAACATGTTGCATATATTGACAGAAATTTTGAGCATAAAACATACATTGCATCTGTACACTCTGCTAAAGGCAGAAGAATATGCAGTATTCATGAAAAGGCAGAACTTGTTCCTATGGCTTGGGAGACCTCTGTTGGACATCCCTATCTTCTACAGCAAAAGCTACCAGAACCCTAACTGCCATATTAGATCACCCAAGCCGCTACTGCTGCTTATTTTCTCTCAGAAACATTGCTGAAGGAAATCGAGCTGTGGTTTATTGTGCAGAAACAGGACATAGATGTTCTGTGGCACAGGGCAGTAAAGGGAGTAGAGGCAGGACACCAAGAACTACCTGTGCAGGGCATTTGTGGGCACAGACAAATAAGAGATCACACCATCCTCAAGAATATGAGTTTTCCTGCTCAGTTTTCTAGCCTCAACTGTTCTTTGCCTTCTTCCTAATGCAATGCGTTCAAGGTCCTAGTTGCTCCTTTCCTGGACTAGCTCAGACCTTAAGTTGCAGCTTCAATGAACTGCTACATTAAATCCTGATGTAATATAGTTCATTAGTTGAAAACCTGAAAGTAATGAAGTGAGAGATACCCTAAGATGCTCCCCTGATTTCAGGAAGACTTTCTTTCCAGACAAAGTTTCACAACAGATGGTTACTGAGCAATGAAAATCTAATCTTATTTTCCTATGGAATTCTTTCCCATGTTTATCTTTCTGGAGCATCTTGTAGTCTTCAAAACATCCTCATTCTTACTTATTTATTCACCTAGAGTGACCTGAAACACAAAAAAAAATGCTACTACCATGACTTCGAAATTAAATGTTGCCTTCAATTCTGAATACCAATGGAATTTTTCAGAATATTGTTTAAAGATGGTCAGCCAACTAACATTAACTTTAGTCTTTAAAACTTATTTTATTTCCAAATATGTATATGTTTATAATGATTCTAAGCAGCAACTTAACTTATCCATTACAGATCCATTTCTCAATGATCTCATACTTATTCATATGCAGATTTAATACCATCTTTTGTGTTTGTATGCAAATAGGAAGTTAAAAGACATTAATTTACCTTGATTACTATAATTCCCCTTACATTATCAGTTAGAAAAAAATACATTATCAGTGTTATTCTTTCATTGTCATGCTATGCTTGTGACATTGTAGTTATAGTAAAAATGTATTTTAATTATCAGCCTTTGTCTTCAGACTGCTAAATTTCATTACAGGCATATTATTTAGTTGATCTAAATTATTACGCTTGAATTCAGAGTTTTGCTTAATTTTATTTTTAATTTTGATGAAGTCTTGTTTGACTGACACTGAAGCACAATTACAGAAAAGGATATTGTAAATATTGGATTTTTTTTTTCAGATTGGTTTTAGCTAATGCTTAAATGTAATTAAAAGCTATTTTAAACTAAACATTATTTATGTTTTTCTTTACAAAAGTAACAAAAACATCCTTACACAAGCAATTTTCTTTAAAATTAGCAGGTTATCCAAGTGAAAAGAGGAAACGCTTACAAATTTTTATAAGAGTTTCTTCTTGTAAGGTTGCTTCTTTCATAATAAGGTATAGTTAGTCTCTCAAATGTATACATATTATGCATATCTATACATATACATCATGATATACATCAAGATATCTGTTACTAAGTCAGACAAAATGTCTCTTTATTCCAGTACTTCCCTGACAGTGGCCTGTGGAACGTATAGTGAAATTTTCCCCATTAAACCCTCCTAGCTTTCATAAACTTGTAGTTTAGGGACCTCGCTAGAGGTGTTTTTTAATACCCTTAGAGGTTTTCACCAGTACATTGTCTAATTTTTTTCTTGCAATTATTCACAAAGTTGGCATTAGAAATATACTATGGCGCTGAATTCCAGTTTAATGATGCACTGTGAAAAGCAGGTTCCTATTCTTTGGTTTAGAACTTCTTCCTTTTTATTCAATATGATGCCACTTAGCTTTCACAATTATACCAGATTTGCATAACTATCTACCTGTATTACTACTCATTCTTCTTTTCATTGTAGATTCCACTGCTGAAGATGTTTACTTCAGTGTTGACAGTAATTTAATCCAGAAATTCTTAGAATTAATACTTGGAGAATTTCACCCCTTTAATTCCTTTAGAACTTCTTAATGAATAAAATACAGCGATGGCAACTTCTTTTTTCAGTTTATAAGTTTATTCTCAAAACTTTTCAGTTGATGCTTCAATCTGAGACACCTGCTCTGATTTGTCTCCCATAAAGAATGGCACCACTGTGGAAACTTTCTTGACACCTGAAAACTTGTGCGAATAATTCATTTAGCTTGATGGCTACAGCTTTACCTTCCTGGAAGGCTTTTTTTACACACTGATAATTGGTTCTGTAGAGGTGTTTTGTCATAATTCCAGTATCTGTGGTGTTTTATTATTGGCTTATATATGTTTAGTAACTGGGTTTTTTCTAATATTTTTCCTAAATTTATCTTTCTGTGGATACCCAAACTTTGCAGAGTTTTCTAATTTCAACCACGTCAAGGATATCTTCTGAGAGATAATATACATTGAATATGACTTTTAACATAGCATCCTTAAAAAGCTTTTTACTACCTGAAATTATTATGTCTTTTTGAATGTTTTTTTTTTTTTATTTTCCCTCTAAAAGAAAGTAAGAAACAAAAAACACACATAAAAAGCATTGAAATATTGAATATGTTTTTATCTGTTGCTGGCAAGAATTTTTTATTTTCAGAAGTCGTTTCTTGTGTTTTGCGAACTCACAATGTCTCTGTTTTTTTCTTCACTAAATGATTCCTGTTTGCCCTTCTGCTTTTGTTTGCTTTTCCTCTAGTTTTCATTCCAAACCTTAACCAAAACCTTCCTGAGGGTATTCCAGCTACCTTATCAGAAGATAGATAGTTTTTCAGGTTTTCACTGGCCTTCAGACTAAACTGTAAATGTGAATCTCTCATTAATTGGAGTATTATTCTGTAATCTAGCTATATAAATTATGAGGAGGAGAATTTTTTTTTCCTATCCTAATGACTGAGAGCTCACTTCTAGAAAATGCATTATTTTATCTATTCTTTATAAAAATGAGACTAGGAAGATTGTTCCAGAGGCAGATAGTTACACCGTATATTTGTACTTAAAAACCATTGAGACACTCTCCTTATATCTGAAATACAGCTTCTGTAGAGAAAAACACATTGTCTTTTGATCATGCAGGAAATTGTATGTTGGATTGATAAAACAGCTGACCTGAGGTCCACCCTACTTTATCTTTCTTACTTTCTAACTTAAAGCCAGAAACTCTAACTATCAAAGAAAGATAAAATGTGGGTTTGTGGTTTGTTTCTTGGTTTGTTTTTTGTCTGTTTTTTTTTGTTGTTGTTGTTGTTGTTTGTTTGTTTGATTGATTTTGGTTTGTTTTCTATTGTGGAAAAGAAAGTGCAAAAAAAACCCAAAACTTTCCTCCTTCTGTGCAAGCCATTGTACATTTCCCCGATTGTGCTTTCCCTTGTATGTCTTCATATTGACAGTATGAGTCATTCTGAGTAGACTACTCTCCTGCAACATTTAGCTTAGAAACCCTCTTGAGACTCCAGACATTATGAAAAAAATTTGTGGTTCGGTTCTTGAACCGAGCATTTCCACTATACACTTTAGTCATAACATTTCTGAGTTTAGGCTTGTCTCCAATACACCCTTCTGAAGGCAGCCTTTTAAAGCCCAGTAATTTATATTTTGAGAAATTTTATATTCCCAGTCTTCTTACTGATGAATTTGTTTTTATCCTCCATGTTTTTCTTTATATTTCTGCAAACATTATATAAATATCCAATATAATTCCACACTAAGCAGAAATGAAAAGAGAGAGTTTAATATATATAACAACTTCCACCCTTGTATGCATTTTTGTTTTTACAGAGTTGCTTCTAGAAAAATCTTTCCACTTAGAACAAGCTTGATATGATATTATAAAAGCTATTTCTTCAGGGAAAAAAAAAACAAAACTTTTAATGAAACTGAATGTCTTCTATTAACTTTGTTTTGGTTTGTAAAAGTCCTGCCATCATCAAGAGATGAATAGCAGTCACCAATATTTTGCCATTTTAGCAGTTGAAACAATTAAGAAACTAATCTGTCAACAAATATAGAAGATTAATATTTTTTAAGTATTGTAGAGGTAACTAAGGAGAGTTTGAACTCATACAATAATAACAAATTTTAAATTTTAGGAATGGGGTCCTTGATTGTTTGATTTTCAAAAGAGAATCATAAGTTGTTTTCATCTTCATAATATTCCAACAATTATTACTCTGCTTACTTATTTTTGATTTTCCGTAATGTCTGTGCTATCAGAGCTAATCACTTTTGCTGTGGGGTAAAGATGAAAGCAAATAGCTTCAGGATGGCCTTCAGACAGATTTTCCCTTAAGTTTAAAGCTAAATCATTCTAAAGCTTATAAATTAACTTCATATGAGAGACACTAGTGAAAAGAAGTAACCATTCTTAACTCAGTTAGTTGTTAGTGACCTCCTTTGTATAACAGTACCATTTCTAGGGAAATATCGTTGGAAAAAATATTATTGTCATAGTAACAGGACTCACTTACAGAAACCACAAGCATTCCATGAACATTTTCTATCATATATTTTAAAAACTGAGAGAATGAAATAATAATGCATTTTGCTACTTTTATGGCAACAATCTTTGCATATGTCTGTGCTAGTAATATTTAAATGTTACCTAATTCTAATTTATTAGTTGAGATATCTGAAACTATATTTTTCATGCTTAACGCAATAACAGAATCCTAAAAAAGAGATTAATTATAAAAGATAATTATTGACACTAACATGAAATTAATTAAATATAATTATTATTATCATAATAAAATGTTTCATTTATATTACTAATACAAATAGCTAG
>JANHGB010038135.1:0-48170 GCA_026283785.1 Coracopsis vasa
AGGTTTTTTGTATGAGATTGGAATTTAATTGTTTCCTTTTTAGACAAATATGCTTTTGGTTGGATGCTGATGGAAAGGGCAATCAGATGTCAAAAGGGCAGCAGTACAGTGAGATTATGTGCTGAGGTCTAGGGCAGGACAGGCAAACAAGGGGGATCTCAGATCACTTGAGCAGATCCTTATAAATAAAATCTCAGATAACAGGCTTTGTTTAATCTGCAGAAACACATATCAGCAGGTCAAATCAACTTCTGTTATGTTAACTACTTAAGTTACATTCTTATTAACAAATATGCCTGATAGCATAACAGAACTCTCATCTGTGAGCATCTGGAATGCAAGGAGTCGGGGGGAAAAAAAGTTCAAGTCATTAGGAATGAGATCTCCTGTATCTAGAAGGAATGAACTGTCTTCTTACTGTTGAGGGGAGAAGGCGCATTTAATATCTACATCTCTAATATAGATATTTAAAAGATCCATTCTTTGCAACATTAAACTCCCAACAATGGGAACGCTCCCTCATTACTAGAATTATTTAGAATTCATTCATTTATGCCAAAAATGTATCCCTACGAACAGCTGGGAGTCTAAGTAAGAACTACTTTTTGAGAAGCTTCAGAAGTCCAACCCCCTTCTTATCTAATGGTATCTCACTTCACCCCTTACAGTTACCCTAGCACCATTACCCAGAAGCTCGCCATTTCTTAAAGAACTTTTACTTTCTGGACTTCCTCTGTATTTACTGTTACTTCAATGACGTGGAGCATCATCAAAGTCACTCTCCAACTTTTTAATTATTTTCTTTTAATTTTTACTACCCTTATGTCAGCAACATCACAAAATTTACTCTGGTTTCACATACGCTTGGTCTGGGGCAGGCTGCACTTGGTGGAATACTCACTCGATGCAATACTCACTACAAAAAATTCTAAGAACTGCAGTAAATCCAAGCTTACTTTTGGTTTGCCAAATAACACTGAATTCTAAGTCATGCTTCTTGGTGCAGGAAGCTCTAATGGAGTACCATTTTACCTGCATCGTGCTTATAGGAGTAGCACAGTCAATAAAAAGCAGCCCCACTTTTATCTAGTGAGAATATATTGGTATTTTAGCTCACTTTAATGTTGAGTGACCACGTGTGAAAAGATGCCTCTTCCAAAACCCTCTAGCATTTCCACTTTGCTTTCATCAGGCCTTTCAACAGATATTCTCTGCAGACTGCAATGCATTTAGTACTGATCACAAAAGCAACATCTCCACACTTCACCAGAACAGCTTCCCCGGAGGTTTTCCCATGAGTTATTCCAAACATTCAGGGGCAAGAGGCAGATTTGAGCATTTAGCAGCAGAAACTCCTATAACCTAAGACCAGCACAACAAGCTGCTAACTACCCAGAGGTGAAGTTAACCACCACGGCAGGCACACAACATTCCACCTGCATGCGTTTCAAAGCATATGGTGCCTGAAACCTCTCTGAACAGACTAAGCATACATGTTGCTATGCCAATAGCAAAATCCTATGTATTTTGAAAACACAAGGTTAGACTTCTTTTCACCTTTTTTTTTTTTACTTGAAATTAAACTTCTTTTCAAACCATGAAGTTCTACAAAACACTCCCCTATAAACAAAATTTGGGAGCAGGATTCAGAGGTACTTGCAGAAAAACAGCTATTTTAGTCCTTTACTCCATCTTGTACATTTAAATAATATTTTTTCACTCCCCACTAAAGGAGTTCCTGTTCTCTAAGAACAGAAAATAGAAAGAAAACAGAAAAATAGTCAAAGTTTAAACTGATCCAAGCTTTAAAGAAAATAATCATTTACAAAATAACTTTATTCAGCATGGTGTAATAGTGAACTGCATCTCTGGATTTATTGGTTTCTAAATTATTCAGGGACTACATTTTGCAAATGCATCTATTCAAGTCCAAGTGTGAGTCAGCTCCATCTACTTGATTCTTCTACACGTAGTACATCTCTAGTGGTTACCTAATGAAAGTGATGCTGAGCAAAAATCACTGCTGGACGCAATAGGGTTTAATGGAAAAGTTTGGTGGGTTTGAGTAATTCTTTTTAACTGTTTTTCACCTCCTGCGTTTCTGATATAGGCCAATGCAAAACTTCCTAGTGTTAAGACCATTAAACTCTCATCTGCATTACTTCTCCATTTCTGTCCTCAAGAATATTGGGAAAAAAAATTAATATATATATGTGTGTGTGTGCGCGCACACACATTGGACGACACAAGGCAACAAGGTTTGTGCTTGCCCTTCAACACCATTCGGCAAGGAGTTTCACAGGTCAGGTACCAGGCATATAAATTACAAAGTACAATTCTCTTCTGCTTGCATAAGAGATTTTTAGAAGCATTTTAGGAGCAAAATATCAGCTTGGAAAGAAGAGAGTATTAACTTTTATATATCTGTTTCATTACATGCAACACCACTTTACCGAAAAGAACCCACAGAAAATGGCAAGTGTAAAAAGGTCAAGAGGACTGACAGAAAGCCTGCAGGCAGCAGGGTCAAGGAACTCTGAAGACTTAAATACTAGAACAGTAGTTAATCTGTGAGCTGTTCATCATGTAACATTATAGCAATTATCAGTCTTTCAAAAAGGAAAATAAAAAATGTTGTAGTCTTAAGATAATGTCATTTTTTGATTCTTCCTGAATCTAAAATTATTCCAAGCAAATTTAACTTAAAGATCATCAGCAAGGCTGTAAGAAAGAGTTTGCAGCAAGTGAAGCAGCATCATTCACTCAGGGGACTGAAATAAGAATCCACATTCATTATTCAGGCTGTTACACAAATCAATTCAGATCTTTAAGTAGACACAGTGTATTCCTCTGCTGGACAAGTTTCTAACTATTGCACTGGTGAATTTACTAGCTTTGTCTTCAAGTGGGCTATGAATGGTCACAAATTCTTCCTGTTTCTCTTGGAAGCAGATTTCATCACGTATGTGGTACCACTTTGGACAAAGGACAAAGTAACAAGCTTGCCACTAATCCAAGCACAGCATTCTTCCCTTAACGTTCCAGGACATGAAATGGGCTGAAAATAATTGCTTACAAGAAGCTTGATATAATTTGCAGCACATTACGTAATGGTTTCAATGGTTTGGACAGCACTGGGGAGTGTTTACTGGCCTTCCTGCTTACCTTAACAGGTATTTTTCTCCATTTCAGACTGTAAACACTGTTGCAATTCTTGGATATCTGTTTCCAACTCTAAGAATTCTCAGCTTTAAACCCTGCCACATGCAGTAGGAGAAACACACAAAATCATGCCTTAAATGGTACTTACTATAGACTCTTCTCAGTCACTGAAGCTCAAACAACCCTAGAAAGACATTTTTCATTTTCAACCTTTCTTTCCACACGGAGGATATAGGAACCAAAATCATTTAAACTGCAAGTATTTCCAATTCTTTTCTTTAGCATTGCTGCAGTTTGCCTTCACCATGCTATAAGCACATTTTAAACAGCTTCAATCTGTTGTGCTTTTTTTCATAGAGTACTTTGGTGCTATCCACAAAGAAAAAACAGGTACATGCTGATGGTTAGGTGAGCTACATTTATACTGCTGCTTGTAATAGATGCTACAGCTACTGATAACACAAAGTTGCTAATGTACTCCTCCAAGAAAGCCAAAACTGACAGGAAAGGAATTTGGTGAGTCTTAATGCAAATAAAACTCTTAGACCCAGCCTGCAAAGGCTTCAAAAAGCTTAATGATTTTCTCAGATGTGCTGTAACAACAAAGAATCTCATGGTTCAGAGTCAAATGTCTGCTAGAAGCCAATGTTCATCACAACTGGAATGACTTGTTCATCATAGATTCCATCAATAATTGTTTCAGTATGTGAATGTGATCAATGTAGCTCTCATCAAATATAAATCAAACTATGTATTTTCTAATGGGACCTTCAGCATTCTCACGGATCCTGTGCAGTAAGATTCAATCAATACATGAGCTCAAGTGACCAGACATCTTTCTCAAAATGGTAGTTATTTACAAACAGAAAACAATACAAATATCCTAACCTTCTGGCATAAAGTCTTTAAATAATGTGACAGCCTACTGAAAGAGGCAAATAAAGCTACTGTGCACCACTAGATCACCTTCAACTGCATTTAAAAGCTGCCCATATTAAACTCAATGAATATGTTAAAATTATTATCTCTAACCAGTGACGTCAGGAGCAAGAACTCTGTAAGATGAAGAGTACAAGAAACAATATTTATCAGAGATAAAGGGAATACTGAGCGTCTCCACTTAAAGTTCTTCATTTCCTAGGAAATCAATTCCCTTTCTACAAGGTAACAGCAAAGTTAAGTAGATTCAGCTCTTTTCTGGCATCACTGCCTGAGCAAAGCCTATGAAACTACATGAGAAAAGATCCTGGTACTGCGTATCTCCCTTTTATCAGTTTCTTATTTTTACCAACTACTTTAAATCACGGTTCTTGGACAATCTGCCACAGATGGATGCAGACTGACCTGGGCATGTTTCCACAAAGATTGTTCTTTCTGGTAGACCACAAAGCATAGTTCAGCATGTGAAAAACACTGAAGCTCAACCTCTCAAGTTTGAACTTTTAAATGGCCATAAACACATCTTATTTTCTTGGGTATATTTGTTTTCAGGCATCCTTGATTCTACCAGCCCATGTTTTTATGCTAATCTGTTCAGTGACTAAATAAAGCTACAATATTGCATAATTATACAAAATATTTCTTGAATAGCATAATTTTAAAACTCATCTAGTTACACCATCTCCTAAAACCTATTTATGTGTGTAATGAGTTTTAAATTAAATGCTGTATTTGGGTAATTCCAGAACAGTTTTAGACTATGATAGTGCTTCAAAGCTCCTCCCAGATTTGGTTCATTTCCCACTGCTATTTCAGAGGAGAAATTCTGCTGGTGGCCAGGTACAACAAGGCACGTGTAGTGTGGCACTTCTCCTGAAGACCCAGCAGTGGGATCCAGCCACTTAGTGGGTGTGGAACCTCTCTGTACCTTGGGAACTTTGGAAATGAAATCCTTCAAGTTTTCCTGAGAAGTTATACTTTGGGGTCTCTGTGAGAGACCATAAACCAGCTACTGAGAGCCTGCCATACCTTTATGAAAGCAGACCAACCACTAAAGCACCAGCTAGCAACACTTATGGTCATCTGCATTAGGCTCAAAATACTTACGGCATCAACTTTAACCTCTGCTCAATACCGCCAGAAAACCCCTGCACCCTCGGTATCCTTTTACATCCTGCTGGAAGGAATATAGCTATATTCCTGCTCTCACAACACAAAAAAACCCATACTGTAAGTCCCCAACACATTTTTGGCCTATCCCCACTGTGCACACTTCAAAAAGGTTGACCAACGCTATAACCGCTGGCACACTCAGACAAATCCCTGCAACCCCCTCCAGCAACGATTTCCAAGCCTGAATGTGAGAGCAACTTCAGATTTCTCACGTTTTTTCCCCACAGCCATTTATTAACCCATTTTTATATTTTTCCACATCAGCTTTGGTGATTTTACAAGCAAAAGGGAAGCTTGCTTTCTTGGTGCCTGTTAGACCTCGTGCTTGAAAGAGAAAGGCAAAAGGAGCAAACGCACAGAGGTTGCCAAGTTACTTGCCCCTCAATTGACATATAGTCTTCCTTTTATAATAATTTCTGATATAAAAGAAATAGAGTTATATATTGATATATAATTCAGGAGATTTTATCATTTTCAATTAAATGCCTTTCAACCTTTGCTCTTTAAAGGTTATAGAAATTCATGATTTTAGCCTCTCTTCAGAGTTCTTATCTTTAGTCATAAGGTCAATCAAATTCCCCTTTTCAAATGTTATATCTTTAAAGAATATGATAACCAGAACAAAAACAATATCCTAAGTGAGGTCAGAAGATTTCATAACCTTTACATATATTTCTTACATTCTTATTCTATCACTGGCTATCATACCCCTTCTCCTTCCCATTTTTCCTCTCTCCATGTTTCATGTGTGCTTTCAGCTATTTTACTGATATGTCTATAGTTAAAAATAGATCCAATCCAGTTCTTTTGGGGCTGTTACTTTGCTGTAGTAATCTGCAGAAGCATTTCAAGGCCTGTCTTTCTTTCATTATTCTATAAATACCACTAATGAAATACCCCACTGCTTGATGCTTCAAAGTTATCTTAAATTTACTTTTAGAAGGGACTACTATAAAATAAACTCAATACACTTGCAGGAGTTACACTTGCAATCATTTCCAAGTTGTATATATCAAGGTCAGCTTTTTGAAAGAGACACATTATTAAAGTAAAACCCACACCACTAAAGTCTGACCATTCGTTTAAAGAAATTCAATCAAGAAAACAGTAAGAGAGAAAAAAAAAACCCACCAAAAACTAGGTAGTGTAAAGCTGTGTGGCATTTCCCTGTTCAGGGAGGAATACTAGATTTCTTAGCGCTTGGGGAAAAAAAATCATCTTGCTAAAAAAAAAAAAAAAAATACAGCAGAAAACTAGACCATAAACGCATTTTTATATAATTTAATCTAATTATAGAATTCTTTTAATTTATAGAAGAAAACTCCTGAAACAAAATACCTGTAATGAAATTAAACTAACTTTCATTTCTCTTCTTCTGACTTCAGTTCAATTAGGCCTAAACCAGCAGGCGCTTAACATGGTTAAAAGGAGCACAGGCAACGATGGATAACCTAAGCAATTCGTACACAGCCCCACTGTGCTCTCCAGCACAGATATTTAACAGCACTGTGCCTTGGACAGAGGAGCACAGGGTCGGTTTTGAGAAGCTACACAACCTTTAAAAAGGAGTCATGCAAAAGGGTGAAGTTCATCTCTTTGTTACACCGCACAGAACTGGGACAGACTCAAAGTCATCTGGAAGATTTTCAGTTTAAAGCAGGACTTGTCATTCCCCAAAGGCTGCTCACTTCTGTCACCTTGGTCAGCCTGCTGTTACACAACACCAGCAGCTGTGGCAGGGCCACCAGCGCTCCCTCTCACCACCACCTCCACAGGAAACACATTTACACTAAACTGGTCAACTCCTTTCCAGAGGAAGGGTATTGGTTGGGTTACTCTCTCCCAACACATTAACGCAGTCATAATTTAATTCTTAATAGTAAAGGGTAAGTGCTGGCCATGGGTTTCAGCTATCTCAGAGCAATGGCACACCAGCCATGCTGTTTAAGACGCCATCCCTCCCATGAGGGCTTCCTGAGGCACAGCAGTATTGCTCCAAATGGTCCCTCCTATATCACTAGTGTCTAAATTTCTAATCTGGTTAACATATTTTGCTGTCAGGGTTAAGATAAACCATCTGGACAATATTGCTACAAATTCTTTCTTGCTAAATGTAGTTTTTATTGTAATTTGCCTCATTTCCTCCTAATATAATAACAGAACATCGCTTGTGTGGATACACTCCAGTGACACGAAAGACCTTTCTATCAACTTCAGAATGCTTCACCACATATTCTTTTCTTTATTTCAACATCACCAGTTTCTTCTTACGAAAATGTAATATTGGAACCGGCTGCTACAAAATGCCAATTCCATCAGTGTCCTGAAATTGATAGCTAATTATTTTCAAGCTCATTCATTTTAGAAAACTACCAGTTGGCTTTTCAGCCACCACCATCAGAGTAACTGGGTACTCATGAGTTTTACTTCTCTTATTGTAAGTCTTCGGTGACTCTTATTTCTGCTGTAGCAATTCAGATCTTACAGCGTATGCTCCAGTGACTTCACTTAGTACTGTAAATTCATTGCTATATTCACATGTAAGATCATGCAAGTGTTTATACCTACCTGAGCAGCCATTCAAACCAAATTCTAGCAGCACAAAAAGATCCACAGACTACACATAAAGAGCCTATCATTTAGTGTACTCCTTGGCTATTTCTTACCAGCAAATCAAAGAATCTGCTGAAACCTCGCTGTGTGCTTAACTTCGCGTGAGACATTAAAGCTGAGATACAGTAACAGGGAAAGCCAGGTTTCATATTGTCCCCAGTCTTCCTTCTTTCTAACCACTTGGGTCAATTCAGCATCTCCCACTCCCAAGACTGCTGCTCTCACAGTTTGTCATGTGCTGCTCATCTCACTAGCCGTGTTCCTGGTTTTACTTCCAGTTGCTCTGTTAATTTTACACCAAAGAGTTAATATCTTTCACAAATAAAAGAAAAATCCTTTCTATCAGGCAGTTCCATAATTAAAACTTTCTAATATCTAACATAATTTAATTCCTCTAAATATATCTCAAGGAACACAGGCAGCTCAAATTCTGACATTACTCACCCCACATTATTCTGTGCTGTCAAGCATCAGTTTTGAGTTTAAAAGATTGCACCCTAACTCAAATTTCTCTTGGCTTTCCTGTCTTGGTTAGTTATGGCTGTTCATTTCACAAAAAGCCATTTGTTGGGGAAGTATCAACACTCTTCACAGTATTCCTGCTCTTCAGGGGAATGGAAGATGCCACAGAAGCGGCCAGCCAAGAGACTGAATAGAAAATACAGGAGAAGCAGTTACAGCACACACATCCAAACAACACAGCAGTGAGCTGCCTCAACTACAGGTTTTGGAGAGACCACCACCACAGCACTTAGCTCGCTCAGCACGGATCATTACTTACACAAATATGCAGTTCAAAACTGCAAAATGTGGTTAACATGCTCAGGGAGAAACAGGGAAGAGTTGAAAATTTGATTCCATGAGTCTCCAGAATTGTTTTTCTTTCTCTCTGGAAATTTCAATTGCTGCTGTTTCTCTTTATGTCTAATAATGTCTTTTCTGTGATATTTGCTACTATTCTGCCTTGTACTGCTCAGGCACACCTTCTTGGTTAGTGAAGTATATCTGATTCCTTAAGTGTGTGTGTATATATGTATTATATAAAAATATATATTATACATATATATGGGGGGTTGCTTTGTTTTTATCCTAGCTGAAACTGTTTCAGATAATACCCTTTTCTCCTTGAAAGCAACTTGTTCAAGTAAGCCAAAGAAACATCAAGCAAGTATCAGGGAAAAAATATTGGGCTTTTTCACAAATCACAACTTTCCCGTCCATTTCTGTGCCCTTGGCCAGAACCACAGTCTTTCATGACCTAAACCAGATAAAACTGAAAGGCTAATTAATAGCAATGTCACAAGAGCAAGATGCCCTCCACCAAATTCAAAAGGTCCCTGATGAAGTGAAGGTAGCAGCAGAGCCATGGCGAGGGATGGCCATTGCTTTCAGACAGGACGGACATCCACTCCCAGCAAATCGTGCCTGTCTCAGAAAAGCTTTCACATGTTTTTCTTACTTTCAAAATGTAGAATCAGGTATAACTTAAAGACATCTCCCATACTTAAAAATGTAGAGATTAATTTTAACCCTAAAAAAATTATAGGGGTCCCTTCATGCCTGACATCCAATACCCTGATGGCACATCCAAATGCAATGAACTGCCTCTAATGTTCCAGAGAATTCACTTGGTGGTGTCTTGCTACACTGGCTATTCTTTAATAAAAAGTATTTCCTGGCATAGAACTGAAATTTAAACCGGGACACACACCCTATAAAACCCCAACATTATCTTATACGTACCCTATATATATATATATATACGTACCATATACAGGATTAGAGAGCTGTAATAAGCAACATCAGTTTGATCCCTCTCTCCAGAAAGGCTGGGTTTACACCATCCCCATTCCTTTCCTTGCAGGTGCCAAGGCTGAGATGTAATATGAAAAAGAATGGACAGGATTGAGCCTAATGATGTACTGCTCTTCCCAACAACTCTTGGGTGAACAGCGACTATAGCAGAACGTGGCTAACTTTTGCCTTTGATGTATAAACTCACAATTTAGGAAACAAAAACATCTGGGTCTAGCAAGATAAACAGACATCATTTGTCAACATAAGCACTGCTAAGGACTAGATATTTACAGGTTTGTATAATCACTGAAATGGTACTTTATGATATCACTTCTATTCAAAGTCTTCTTCCAACCCCAAAACACAAAATTCAGCAAGTGTATTTACACAGGAAACAAGAGCAGGGCTGAGCGCTCCAAATCACCCCCTGCTCTCCGCTTTAAGGAGGCCCAGTTCAAATCTGTTCATGCACAGGGTCATGCAAAGACAATACAGATGGTAGGATATCTAGTCTTTTCCAGAACGAAATAAATCAATATATCAAATCTTCTTGAAGGTCGTGGTGTCGTGGGTTCGTTGTTTTGTTGTGGGGTTATTTTTTGCCTTTCCAAACTGTTAAAATCTCATGGACCAAAGGGAAATAAATTAAAAAGGGGGGAAATAAATAAATAGAGAGAAAAGGAAGAGAGCTCTGCTCTTTCCATTCTAATGTTTGACTGACTGGAGATAAAAATTCACCTTTTTCCCATAATTGCCAGGCAAATCAGATTTCCTTCTAAAATACAAATGCATTCCATAATATAAAAATGAATACATAGAGGCAGAAAGGTTTATATGTCAAATGGCAATTTTCCTAAATGGCTCACACTTTAACTTGTTTTCTTTTTTTATACCTTAGCCATGACAAAAGATTTAATGGCCATCATTACTCAGATGTTTTGTCAGCATACCATGATGAATGCACTCTTCCTGTGTGTTATTCAGAGTTACCTCACAAGATTTCTCTTCTGTGTTACATTAACAACACCCTTCATACTTAACAATTTGATCTATCACACATTTGACTAATGTTACCCATTAGAGTTCTGTGCAAAGACTTCTTGATTCAGGGAAAGGTAGTTATTAAAATTAAATATATCCTTGCCTCTTAAAAATGTATTTTCTTTAATTACTAATATACATTAAACAGGATCAATCCATTAGCATAGATATCCCATAAGCTGTTCAATGAAAGTAAGTGTAAGGAGAACACATCAATTAATTATAACCATTCTACTTGACCTGTGGAGATGGTGCTACCTCCTCTCTCAAAGATCTCTCCTCTGGAACATGAGAAAGGAATTTTCAACAGAACCAAGATGAAAAGTCAAAATCCTGCTCAGCTCCAGGACATTGTGAACACACAAGGACAAGCTGCACAATTGCGTCCCAGGAGGCAGAGAACACACATTGCAAAGCTTGAGCTACAAGTCTCCCAAATCCAGCCTTACACCATCCAACTTGAAAGGACATGACGGAGTAACGGGAATCATTAGATAATATCAATCCCCCTCCATGCAACATCTTTGTCTTCCCTTTTCCATGGCGCTTTGTAGAAAGTAACTAAAACTACAAGAGCAGGTTAAGCACGAAGGGTAAATCATCATTTGGAGGCTCCAGAGCCCCCAAATACATCTTCCCCAACTGCTAATGGGCCATCTCCTTCACCTCTGCCCTCTGCAGCAGTCAGCAAAACACTTGCTTCACCCTCCTCTCTTGCATCTTTCTCTTCTGGGTCTCCTACCTCTTATTTGCTTCTCTAACTCCTAGCACTAGAGGAGGAAAAGGACATTATGAGCCCCAGCCAGTATTGTGTTCACTCTGCTTGTAACCCTGCATCCCTCATCATCCCTTACCCTGTACATGCAGCGTGCAAGCTCCTCAGGGCCAAGACCTTCTGATCCATAGGTGTTTGCATGCTGCCCAGCACAACACATCACTGCAGGGCTAAATATACAGAGTATATTTATATACAGGGTCAGACAGTAGAGGACTGTGTACCAGAAAAGCTCAGAGACTGAATCCAAATGAATTAAACCATGGAACAATAATGAATCCTCAAGCCCCCACTTCGAGAGGCACACACTCAGAGCAGAACAGCACATGACTACGTATCAGTAACACTGAATGAAAGATACGTATCTTTACCTGGCAGAACTCAGAACCTACTCCACTTCTGTATAAAATACTCATTTTTGCTTAAAAACTTAAGCCACTAATGGACATTAAAATGTGCTTCGGACACTCAACTAATGACTGACTTTTCAAGTAAACTCTCAGTTGACTGTGAGAAATCAATATGGATTTTTAATAGCATCTATAAATCTTGCTGTATCTGACGTAACTTGCAAACAAATAGTTTGTAGGTTAGTTTTGCAGAACTTAGATCACGAGCCACAAATAAGCTGATATTCCTATTCCAAAAGATTATTGAAGTTCTTATTTATATTTTTCCCAGCAGTATTTATGCTCAGTACTTTTTTTCCCTAAAGGCTCTTCAGAACTTTGTACATATCAACTGAACTGAACCTGCATAAAAGCTGGCTGAAATAATACATCAAAATGTAATTAGAAAAAGGCATTTTTCATACTTTGATATAAGTATCATAATATCTTTACATGCAACTATTTTGAGCAGTGGGTTCTTAGCTTGAGTTGAATCCTCCTTTGAAAACATGCCTTTAATTGCAGTTAACATTTTACTTTCACAGCAAGCAATAAAAGCAAAAAAGATGAAAACACAGTGTTAATGTTCCCTAGAAAAGTCCTCAATACACTATTTATTTTATATTATCTGTAATTAGAGATCATACCATAGAAGCACTGACCATCTATGTGTTCTGCTGTCCTGTCCAAAGTGTTTATTTTCCCCTTCTGTCCTCCGGGAATTACTTGCACAATTAAATCTGAGATCAGCATTAATTGGTTGCACAAATGCCACAAGCTACAGATGAGATTTGAAAAATCCAGCTCATTATATCTGCAAGAAGTGTCTGACTGGTTTTACAGAGGTGAGGGCATCAGTCATTCCATGCAACTGAAAACAAGGGCACACGCAATGTACTGCACTATCACAGACACAGGAACAAAGCTGGAAAAATTAGACTTATTTCAGACCATCACTTCATGAGCAAAATACCTCAATGCCATAATTAAGATAAAACATTCTATTTATAAGTATTAATGTTATTATTAGACTGCAGACAAAAAGAGGTATACCAAATTTTTTTAATCTATTTGCTTATAGCATTATCAATGGTCTACCCTACGAAAGAGTCTGTATGGCAGTTTTAAAAGCACAGAAATTATTTAAGACTTGGAATTTTGCAGACAGACTCCATTTTTACTGACAATCTTCATAGGTAAGTGTGCTAAGACATAAATCCTTTCCGGTTCACCATCTGAAAGCAATCAATGGCATGGTACAAAACCCACACATTTTAGCAGAGAATGAATCCTTTCACTTGTTTACTTTGAACCATGATGCAGTCCTGCAGCAGAGATGTGAGGATCTCCCATAGGGGACCAATTAAGTAATTACATAATGACTCGAGCTGTGCCATAAGAAAAAATCTGTCTATATTTTTATTACAAGGGGACAGCCTGAAGAGGAAGGGGAGGGGCAGGAAAAACCACTCTGCCACACTCCAATGTATGTGACAAACTGGATTAATTTACCCATGTCAACATTCATTTCAAACCGCACCTCAAAGCCAGAAGTCCATTTTCAAAAGGAGACAGCTGTCTGTAGCCACATCCCAAAGAAACCTGCCTGTCATAAACACCACCCCACAGCCCAGCAACCACAAAAGCCACTTCAAAGTAAAACAAAACGGGTAGGTTCTGGCAAAAGGAAAAGAAGTAACTGACGAGACACCATTTCCTGCTTTCAGAATTTGTACCAATGTCACATCATTACTTAGCACAAACAAAAACATTTATCCTGGGAACAACAGACACACAAATTAATTCTATGACGACTGTTCCTTTTACAGACCCCGAACTTATTTCTGGAGTGCATTATTCTTTGTGAAGAATTTGCCTTCTGTAGAGTGAAAAACGCTGGCTGTAAAGCGCCATCAAACCCACAATAAATCCACTTGTTCTAGGTTCAGAGCCACAGTGCACTGCACCACAAGCCCTATTTGGGGTTTCTGCTTTTCTCTCTGGGAGACGGGTGCAGCTCCAAAGCAGGGGAAGGTCAGTGGGGCTAAGGGGGGTTATGTTTGTAAGAGTTTTCCTTCGTAACCTCTTCTCAAAGATTTCAGAAACAAAGAAGTGTTCAGCTTGCAATGAACGGCACTGAGAGGAAGAGGATGAGCAATGTCTCCTACCCTCCTACATTAATGTGAACAGTATCTAGCAGCAAAATCAAGGAACATCAGCTGTATTTAAATAAAATCCAATGCAGTGGTTCCTGCAGTCATCAGAGGATCAGCAGGATCTGACCAAGACTGCTTCCCACAGTAGAGTTGTGCCCATGGACCCGCACTGCAACTCATGGCCTGATCCTGAACCGAGTTCCCTGCCGCGGCCTATCAGCCATTCATCTGCCTGCAGTTCATTTATAACTAAACTTAGCACAGGAAAAGGACACTTCAAAGAAACTATACAAAGTATTGTGAAACACTTTAAGAGGTTTAGGGCATTCAGGGAAGAGTAATTCTAACCTAAAGAGAAACATCATTTTGAGCTAAATGTGCTTTGCTTGGCTGTCACTGGTTTTGTCAACTGTGCTACCTCAACAAATACAAGAAATCATGTTTCTCTCATTTCACATTTATATATAGTCCAACAGGCTTATAATTAACAGCCGCACAAAGAGACTCAGCTCATGAAATTAAGCAGCAGAAACTGAAGAGAAGTGAGGAGGTTTGTTTGAAAGGAAAATACCTACCCAGAACACAGCACAGTTTATATGGCTTAGTGCATACTTGTTGCAATCTACAAAAATACTACAGCCATGAAATCTATGATGAGAATGCTTCATATGAAAACCACCACAGGATTAAGTTCAAGAAAGGAATTTCTCATGCAAACTTTGCACTCTAATCTGAACTTTTACTGTAAGCATTCACTTTCAGGTCAATTATATTTCGGGGGATATTTAGCCAGATCTCTGGAAAATTTGACTTGCTCTTGTCTACTTTAGGAATTAGAGGAGACCAGAGATCACAGCTGTCTGGAACAAGATTATGTTTGTAAAGTACAAAAATATTAAAGATGGGAATACTTTTAAAACAAACAAACATAAAAATCTCAAAGCAAACACAGATATCTTTCATCTTATTAAGAAAACATGTGACTATTTCCTTTTTCATTCTGTAGAAAAGAGTCTTGCTCAATTGTATTTTAAAACCCTCACAAATTCAGAGAAGCTTTCTCCTTCCACACAAGTTTCTAACCATTTTTGTAAGCACACATTGTGCAGCGAAGAATGTTTGCTGAATAAATGATGCCACGGCAAAATAAAATGCACCAATTCCTGCATAACGAGCTCTTGAAAGAATTCCAAGATTAAAGGAACATAAAAAATGAATTACCCTTTTTCACCTCTCAAGAGAGTAATCCTACAGGTCAGCTTTGAGGTACATCTGAAACAAATGGTAAACTGTTTGGTAAACAGAAGGATTTTTCAGCAGCCCTTTTTGAAGGAATCATGGGAAAGTTTAGATCTAATCACAGCATAATGATGAGTTCAAACTAAGGTTGAATCTTTTTACACATCCTGCAGACAACATGGAAAAAACAGGGGTTCCCAGGGACCCATTCATATTAGCGTCCTACTGTCTTGGCGTTTACTTTTATAAAGTACTGTTGTTGTTTTAGAAACAACTTGAACATACTGCTTATCATCCCAGTAAGACACTAGCGTCTCGCTCCCTGTCACGTCATCAAAGGGAAAATAAAAGAAGCAGCTGAATATACCAGAAAACTTACGAAGCTTTTACAGTTTTCAAGAGTTTCCAGCTTGTGCTAAGAAGGGGTGCTGCTGCTGCTGCCCCGACCCCAGCTAGGAGAGGCAGATGGTGGGACCGAAGCCTGCTGTTATCTGTACAGCCGCAGCTAGCGCTGGCAAAATACCTCCAAACGCTTCTGCTCCATATTACCAGTACCCGATACACATTTCTGACTGAAATACATTGCTTATGCACTTAGTAGAGAGGTTCTCCCTGAACTACAAATGCAAGAATTAGGAATTCTCTGGACTCACAAACAGGCAGAGAGCTTGGACATAACCTGCCCTGCTCACACCCTGAGCTCGGGCTGTGTTGTGAAACAAACCTACAGGAAAGTTCCCAGGGTTTAAACCCCCCTCCTCATTAACACGAGAGATGAGATCCTTGAAGGAGCTGCGACTGCATCACTCCTCGCACTGATGTAAAACATCCCACCTACGCTTAAAACAAAACCAGTGAACTCTCAGCTGCAGAACAGCATTTGTATTTATCTGAAAAGGGATGGTGAGTCTTTAATTATTAAACCAACTGCATTTAGCAGATGGTCAAAGAAAAGTAGTTTTAAAAAGTTGCCCAGAGGGTTGTAAAAACGAACAAGCTAAAACAGCTGCCAGCTGGTGCGTGAAATCAATAATGAGAAAACGAGTCCTACTGTAGCTTTGTGCTCATTGTCTGGCCGAAGACAGCGAGGACAAGGGAAGGGGACGTCACAACCCGGGTGAATGGATTACGTGTATCTAATTAGGGAAAGACAAACAGCTGAAGTTAGGCTGTAAGCAGAGAGCATGTGAGCACAGCCTCGACGACAGGGAGGTGAGGCTAGACCTCACCCCACATGTAGCCTGGCTGTGGCACTGCCCAGCCCAGCACATGCGGCACCAGCCTGGGGAAACAAACTGTGCTTAAGCAGCACAAGGGCCAAAAAAAAAAAATAAAAGCCAAGTTAGGCAAATGTGCAGAATGTCTGATTTTCTTCAACTGGTAACAGCCTGAAAAGGAAAAACACACAAAATGAGTAAACTAAAAAGTTAGCTCAAAGCTCCTCCATATTTGAAGTACAGCTTAGCATATTAACTAATGTTAAATCTCCATCTCTCAAAAGCAGCAACCTCGTTATCACTAAATGTTATTCTCCAAACTGCACTTTGGGTGCTGTGTTCAGATTTAGCATTTTTTAAACTATGGGCCTCTCATCAACTTTAAAAAAAATATTAGATTTCTAAAAGGAGGCAGCGAGACCTCAAACAAAACTCTAGAGGAGAATAAGCAGTATTTAAGAGGTGAAAATCACATCAATTTTAACTTTAAAGATTTTGGTTTATTCCAATAATAATTAAAAAAAAAAAACAAAACACCACACCAAAACCCAAAAAACCCTTTACTATAGGAACCTGAATACCTTGTGTGTAAAACCCACAGGCAGTTTTTTGGCGAGATAAATTATTACATGAAAACCTTTTTCCATGGCCAGTCTTTCCCTAAATCAGCTGAAACCACCAGTTCAGCTCAGCAAGCATTAGGGTGGTTGTTTTGGGGGGTTGCTTTTGTTTGCAGTGGGGGGGTGGTTTTGTGGCAGGGTTTTTTTAAGGCTGACCCTCAAGAAAGATGGGTTATTTGATGAAGAAGAGGGTGGAAGAGGGAAGCAGTCACATGTGAAAGTAAACAGAATTGAGAGAAGTACATTCAGCAAAATTTCAGGTGCAGAGGAGAAAGGTACTGCAGCAGATGTATGCTTAAAGAAGAGAACAGCCTATCAATTAAAGATAAGTACATCAACTCTCAGAATCGTACTGACTTGTCACAGTGTTTTTTCCAGTGAAGGTCCATTGATAAAAAGACAGAAAAACAGATTAAGAAAGGTAGCATAAATTATTAATTGCCGCTCAACATAGCAAAGACAACTCAACACAAAAGCATTCCAAATGTTATTTTTAGTGCGCAAATAGTACATTCTGTTTTAACTTACATCAGCTGTTTTCTTTATCAGATTTTTATCTAAAGATGGAAACAGTACACATCACTAGCTCCCATCAGCTGCTATGTTTGTAGAATTTTATCTTAGCAAGAAAGTAACGCTCTGTGCTTGAACTCACATCAGCTGTTTTTCTAGTTACCATTGACAAGACATATTGAAAACTTTTCTTGTGCACACAAAGCCCCAGTGTCCCTATTAATGCATGGAAGTGCTACTTCCTGGGGACATCCGGATACAGACCACGCAATTAGCATGAGACTACTTGGTTTATGCAACAGAATGCTGCTTTTGCAAATAAAAAATTGGCTTTATTCCCACTCATGTGACAGACAAGCATTTACAAACCAGCTACTATATGTGCGGGGTGGTAGTGGTCTTGCATGAATTGAGTAAGTATGATGTACAATTATCTCCTGTCTGACACATAATTTGATTAAAAAGAAGAGGGATGGCTTCTTCGATGTTTCTGGAACGGAATTTTCATTGCCATCACAGTTTGGCCTGTGTTTAAAGAAAAAAAAAAAACAACCTAGATCTGTAAACAAGTTTTATTTTCACAAGCTCAATTTACCTTCTGTTACCATATAAATTCTGTATAAATAAAGTAGCACCGTCATTTCTCTTTTCTGCTCTTCAGCAAGGCTTCCTTTCAATCACACAACATATAAAATGTAGATTGCTAGCACTGAGCATTAATTTTGTCTGTTCATTTATTTAGGAATCCTGAAATAAGCTCCTGAAACATTGCTTACAGCAGAACTGTAAACTAAAAGGCACTGGAATAATAAAGATAAGGCTGTCCCATTTAGAAAGGGAAATTTCTACATTCTTGGGTAAACAGAGTGCTCTCATAAATCGAGCAATGCCTTTTAGTGCTGTCAATGTGACTTGAGTCAAGATGGCCCATTGTGTTCCTAAGAAACTTACTTAAAATATTTACTGTAGAATTGTTTTAGCAAGAATGATGAATAAATTTAACTCTTTTTAACAAAATATTTTGTTAAAAAGTATGCTTTTCATGAAGTTCCTTTTAATATCTGAATAAACATATGACTTGTGAGGCAACCAAACCATGGCTTCCAGGCTCTGTATTTATATATGTGTAAGAGATTATAAGGGCACACGGATATTGGTCTTATTTCTGCCCCAAAGCTATGAAATTTATAGGAATCACTTTCTTTTAACCAAAATCTGCAACATGCAACTCGCCATCCTCATCTAATGACAGAGCCATGAATGTTTTGCCGTTGGTGAGCCTGACCACATGCACCAGTACCGGTTAAAACCCTTCATGAAAAAAAATTCTGATAATTTGTCTTCTTTATTTGAATATCCAAGAAATCCCCCATTTGACACCCTCATTCTTTACTGGAGGATCTAAGAAAACAGCACAAAATGTCACATCAAAACAGGGCGGGGAAACAACAAAAAACCCCCATCATTTGCAGGCTGTGCTTCTGGCAGAACTACAGAACACCCAGAAGTAGCAGCAACAGGAGCAGAGATGGAGGAATAAGGTGATGTAAGAGGGAATGGACAAAGCACCAGTCCTAGAGGGAAAAAGCAACACCAGAGACCATTTTAAGTCAGCTCCAGCCGCAGGTACAGGTCTGTGTAACTTACAAATATTTTTACCATCTGACAGATGCTTGATGACCAATGAAAAAAAATCATCAATGGTGTCAGCCCAGCCCAGAGCAAACGGAGGAGCCCATGCAAAGGATGGCTAGAACACTCCCTGGCAGACTCACAGATTAAGCATTTCAGGGGGAGAAGAGAAAACTTCATTCTTAACACTGGAATGGTTCACAGTGTTTCTGGATCATGGACAAGACACAGGTATTTAGGTATGTGTTGCAGAAGCTGGGGATTGCACTCTACAGATGTGCCAGTTCCACTTTCACAATCAGTAAGCCCACTTTTACAGGATAAAAAAAACCAAGTTTACAGTGAACCTTGAAAGCCTGGATATTATGATGTGGAACACCGAACAGACAGAACTAGTCTCTGAAAACTGTATTATCTACTGATCACCATTACATTTGGGGTTTTTTTTAAACCTACCACAAACACCACTACTGCCCTTACTCCAGCTACTTGTTTTGCTAAAAAAACCCCACATTAAATTAGTCTTAAATGCATGTGCATAACTTAGGACTTGGCCATCTTCTCTTGTTCTATTTTTATCCCACAAAAATAAGCACTTCTGTGTTTGTACAAAATGTTTTCTGTGCTAGATAAAGGAACTTTCAAAGTCTGTAAGAAAAGTTGCATTTAGCACAGTTAAATAGAGCTATTAAAACCTCACTGTCCATTCAGGTTGTTTTAAAATACAAAATGCCACTTACAAAGTGAATGAAAATGAGGTTTTAAAAATGAATTCCTAAAATTCTAAAATCTCATAAATGGGAAATCCACAACAGTTACCAATGGCAAAATGTGTTACCGCTGTCATGGGCTAATGGTAAAAAGACACTGATGTGTGATGATTTAATTTCTTTTCACAAACTTTAAGAGAAATGAATTTATATGTGAATAACCTGCTCTGTAATGAACAAAACAACTCTTCTACACTATAATTATAAAAAAACATAGAGCTTGACATGAACACAATGACCTCCATCACCTTCAGCTCAACAGCAGCCTCCCCCTGTGTAATTTCTTGAAGATAAATATAGGCAATTACAGAAATACATAGCGAGCACCAGTCAAAATCACAGACAAATAATAGCATAAGATAAAGCTAAAAATGATCAGGAGTGTTCGATAACTTTCAGAAGTTACAATTATGAAATATTTATCCTACAAGTGCTGTAATTTAAGAAATTCAGAGATCATCTGCATCCTAACCAAATACATCAGAAGTGCAAAGTTAAAGTATCTGAACCTTAACTCTTGTCTCCCACCAAAAGGGCATTGTACATAACAGTCCTCAGGGGACAGTGTTCAACAATCATGTATTTGACAGATGAAATGAATTTTATGATGCTGGTATAAAAGAAAGATTTTTAACTGAATTATCCTCTCTCACAGAGTAATTATTAGGGCCCATCATGGCACACCCAAAAGTTTCCCTTTCTTATCATAATCTGACCAAATCTCTTCAAGTAGTCCAAAGGGCTTAAAGGCTTAAGAGGTGGAAAAGTGAGGTGGACTACTGCAAAACATCTGCTGTTGGATTAACCCTTTTCTTAACAAAGCCAAGAGTGAACAACATCATATAAATACCATCTCTGGTTTCAATGGGAGCAGATAGGCTTGGATTTTTCAAAGAAAACCAATCTCTGGCACTTTTGACTTCTGACTCAAACCTGCATCGACAAACAAAGACCAAAACTCTTTATATAGTATTCTGACAACTGTTTGGAACTGTTGTGAAACCACCAGGAATTCAATCCAGCCCAATGTTACAATTCTTGCTGCTCTTGTAGCTGGCTCTCTACTCTTAAGTTGCAGAAGAGGTTGCCTGGTAATAGGCAGGAAGAAGTGGGACGCATAAGATGTCCTGTTCCCTTCCCAAACACAAGAACCAAGAATGCTGGCTCTAACTCAGCAGGGAAATAGGGCAACAACTGCTTGTTTTGGAATAATTATGATGTGTGGAAGACAGAGTAGGAGAGCGAGACGGGAAGGGGTTGCCCACACAAACAGAGAAGTCCCAGCTAAGTTAAATACACTCCCCTGGAGGCCCTGGGACTAGCACGCAGCCAACAGATCAATGTTCACCTCAAGGTCATGTTCCACAGCATAACAGCTCCTGCATCTGCCCAAAGAGCAGTCCTTGCAAAAGGCAATGCCTGATGTCGTATTCTAGACAACAACTCTACACAGTTACCTCTATGGGAAATATGAACTGCCTCTCCAAGCTGTTAAAGGTAGCATGGTAAAAATCTACACCTCTCCTTCTCCAAGTTCTCTATGGTTTCACTTCAAAAAAGCCCAACTTGCCAGCATTGCTGGATATTTTTCAGAAACAAAGTTGGGGATCTGTTGTTCTTGCTGCAACACTGAACGTGTTATCCACTTTTCCATATCCAGCTATTTCAGGTGTTTCCAAACTTTGGGATATTTTTTTTTAATATAGATGCTCTACACATATTCACATTATTTACACCTATTGATAGCTCAATAATTTGTAATTTTTTTAATTTTGGGCATTCATTGTTGACTAGAGTCCAACATGCAAATATATGGGAGCTGCTTCCATTAGTGAGCTCAAGAATCTTTTATAACAATGAGACCATTAGGAAGAACAATACAGAAAGAGCAAACTAATCCTGTAACGCAGAGGTAATCTTCTCCCTTATCCTCTCACCTTCTTGAAAAATCAAGGTCTACATTAGTGTAGTATTTCATTTCCTCTGAAATGGTGCTCAGATTAGGTGGAAGTAACTTCTACATAATTTGCTAAATTTCTCTCAAAAAAGATTATCCAACAAAGACCTTGTAGAGAGCAGAATGTGGCTGGCACTGGAAAATAAACTTTAAGTCAGGTGCCTTTTGGAAACCAGCCAAAGCGCCTTTACCTCCACGTGAAGTTGTTTCCAGGTGTCATCATGCCTTACTACCTGGTTTACCTACACTAGAATGCCAGGTTGCACCCGCTAAATAATTGTACAAAGGAGGACAAACTACAATTTACAACACAGATTTCTAGTCAAATTTCTGATTCACAGCCTATGATATTCTGCACAATAGTCTTCATGTAGTGTCTTTCATATCATCTAACAGAAGTAAACAACACAATGAGATACTGCAAAACTCAGTTTAGAGAAGTAGCATCCCACTTGACAGCAGGGGTAGCAGGTAAGAGTTAGTATGCTGCTGTCATTACACTGCTTCCAATAGCCAGTTAAATAATTCAAAAGATGGATCAAAGATCTGTCCCTATCTTGGACTGTTTTCAAAATTGGACATTAATGAGACCTAACTCATTTGGTACCCGTCTACCCAAAATACTCTCTCCTGCAATGAGAACTGTTGGTACCGAGAGTCAGATAAAATGGATCAGGAGTGTCAGGTAGGAATTAATAACATTTTAAATAATCATAATTAAAAAAAACCCAAACCCATACTTGTGGATTTATGGCCACATCTCATTTTCTGACTTACTGTAACCTCTGTTAGTATGTAATTTGCTCAGTAAAAATCAAAACCTTTCACCCTGCTACTGCAAGAACTCTTTAAGATACACACTTAAACAGTAAGCATGATACTAACCCTGGCTACTCCTCCAAAGAGTTGCTTTCTCTATACTTTCAGATCCATTAAACTAAGAGGAGACAGCCAAGAATCTTTCTGAACCCACGGGTCTCACATGTATCACTGAGCTATAAATATTTTCCACGCACAGGATTCAAGCAGCAGTAGTTCATAATAAAAACCTGCATTTCCAAAACCTGCATTCTAATGGGATCTCCAAACTCCACTGCTGCTGATGGGCTATCATCACATGGAAGTCCCATCACAGGAACTAAAACAACATGATGGGTTGCTATTGTCCTTGAAACCTGCCTCCTCTTGTGTCCCTCTTTGTAAGCAGGCCACTCACACAGCCATACACAGCCCTCCATCCATCTAGGACTGCATTCAGAGCTCACCAATACTCATATGCAGCAAGGTCAGAATTTTTTTTAGCATTCTTTGATTAATGCTGAGAGCTGCAGCATGTTTAGACAGGGTCACGACCCCAGGCATCCATTTAATCAAATTTCTCTGCTGCCTGTCCCAGCGGAGCCATCGCAACAAGAAACTCTCTCAATGAAAGAAAAGGGAAAAAAAAAAAGGAAAAGAAAAAGAAAAGGGAAAAAAATGCACACTTCACATCTCACATTGTTTACACGCTGTTAAGTAATTATTTCACTCTTCGACCCCCACTGGCCATCAACAGACAAGTCACCTCCTTGGAGATTCTGAAAAGCTTATTCAGCTGTATGTAATTCATTTTGTCTCTTTCCTTCATTGTGAAGCTAACTGCTTAGCTTAAAGACTTCTTTGTGAATACTTAAGTACATGGTGTCCATGCTAATGATCTCGCTAATTATAAGCGTATTTATCATACACAAAGTGTTCTCCCTTATTCTTTTCCGAAAGCCATCTTACTTCAGCTACACCATGCCAGCAGTTTCTCACCAGCTATTTACCCAAACAAATGGGCACCACTCACATGTGCACATTACCTGGCCATGAAATTCTGTCATTACCTGAGTGACCAAGCAAGTTGCTCAGTATTTGCTCAGGAGTTTTCAATAACACTCTGATCTTTTATGCAGCTCTTCTCCAGGGCAAAGTGCAGAAATGAACCAGGCAGGTAATAAAGAATTACAGTTTGCCTTTATCTAATAGCTCCATCAGTCAGAGTAATAGAGTTGGATAAAATGGTAACCTATTCACCCAGCTCTTCTTAATTGCTACCCTAGAATGCAAAAAGAAAAGTAGGGGCAAGAGAAAAGTTTATTTCTAATTGCAGTTCAGAAATTAGAGGTGAAGGACTTGAAAGCTAAGCAAAAGCATATAATATCTTCATCTTCTAACTTAAATGCACACTGACTGGAGACTGCACTGCAACCACAAAACAAGAAGTCTGGGGGAAGATGAGGGTGGTGCAGTGTTGATTTGGGGGAACAAAAGGGATTATTCTACATTGTGGTTTCCCTTTTTTGTGTGTTCCTCCTTCCAGGAAGAAAGATACTCATGTTGCTTAGTAGAGTTATTTTGCTTCACCATGAGAAAGATGGTGCTATCTGGCTTGGTCCTTACCCTGGTCTCTCAACATTGCTAAAAATTAAAGCTGAAAATGGAATGTGAAGAGTTAGAACTTCATATTCAGAAATTAAGACTTTCAGATTTATTTTCTCTGGCTTACACGCGGTTTCACCAGTGTTTATGCCACCTGCTGCATACTCCCCCTGCAGAAACCAAGCATGTCTCTGTTATCTGAGTGACCTTGCTGATGAGTTCTACAACATTTCCCTGTGTTCTAAGGACTGGACTTTTCACGCTATCATCAAAACTTGCTCACTAAATCAACGACTACCTGGCTCAAATGGATATGGAGAAAAGGTAAATGAAACAAGAAATAAGAAAGCAAAAATGAAAGTGTATCCTGGAAGATTAAGATCAGATGGAATGCAGGTACTGAGGAAAAAGTAAGTCACAACAGTGATTACGTAGCATCATGAGAATAAAACAGGGTAATTTTTGTTGGCTTTTCCCCCCCATTTACAAGGGAAGCAATACAGTAAAATTGCACAAAGTAGATTTATTTGAAGCTTCTTTTGTAGAAGGATTTCCCGCCTCCAATCCCAAGCTTCATAGGTAAAATTCTACCTCAGCTAAGGCAGACTCACTTGAACACAGGACCAGCCATGTCAGGAACACATCAGCTTCAGCCAGCAGGAGCAGAGGCAAATTGGAGGCACAAAAACAAGCTTACATGCAAGAGGGACAACATTAAAAATAAGTAACTTAGTAATTTTTAATCAACACAGGGAAAGTTTAACATTTTTTCAGGTGGCCAGCACAGAGCCAGATGTCTCTAATAAGTCTGAAAATCTGATCAACAGGCCATAACTTCAGCATCTTTTTAGCCCCTTGTATAACTGTTTATACATGCCTAGATTGAGCACAAGGATAGCATATAACTTCAAGCAAACCAGAGAACTACTAATGTGTAAACACTTCATAGTCTCTCCACAGAGATATAAGCATTAAAGAAACAACGTGCTCTAAACAACGGACCAGACATGCATCACGGAAGACATTCACATGAGATTCAAAACATCAGAGATACAAGCTCTTAAATTCTGAGTTTTGTGCTTGATTTTGTTTAAGTTCAAATATAGCAAAGACATAAACACACACACACTATAAACCAAGATCAGTAAGATCTTACAGTATCAATGTTTTAAAGAGCAGAACAACAGAACAGGAACAGGGGATGCTGCATGTTGTGCACTACCGATAAACATATCTGCAAAACCCCTAAATCTGTGGTGAGAAAGATTAAGAATTTCACACCCATTGACCTCAGAAACCTGATAGAACGCTTGACAGAAATAAGCGGTTTCTCATCTACAATGGAGTTGTTCTATCTGTAGATTTAGGTATCAGTAACACAACATCAAGTCCTCTATATGCTTCTAGATAAACAGTCCTGAGCAAGATTAATTTCTTTACTGTATTAAATAAGAATGTTTAAAGGAAATGTCAAATGTACTTTCCGAAAGCAAACTTCACAACTAAAATCAAAGCACACTCTTATAAAGCCCTCAAAGGCTATATTGTAAAGAAAAAGCAACTTGGAGGGAAAATGAAGTAAAATATCACTGAATGCCTATCCACGCATCCGACCTTGGGTTTCTTCAGAGCTTACAAAATTATGCTTACTCAAATCTGGGTGAAGCTTTGTGTTTATTCACCTTTGACGTGCTCGCTCTGACAAAAATCTTCAGTGCTCTTGCAATGTCTTTTTCAGCTGCTAACTGGTTTTCTTGTGAAATGGAAGAATTGCAACAACAATCATGGGTAAATCGGCAAAACATCACCTTCGTTTTTCAAGGAAAAATAAATTAAAACCCCCACACACAACAGAAAAAATCCAATGAAGAAACTCGCCATACTGTAAATGAGAACAAGATTCTACCCACTCAACTGGTTACTGCGTGACCTATATCCAGCAAGGGGTGGAGATAAAGTGCAGGTTGTGATCCAGCCTGTGCATGGTGGGAATGGTGCCCCCCCCGCAGGAACATACCACCTCTTTCAGAAGAAATCGTAAAAAAGAGTTTTCAGAAATAGAACTAAAAAAGAAAAAAGCGTAAAATATTATGTACTATTTCCAGATGCTTGCAAAAACATGCAACACTAAGCTATTCATTATCTGGGGCCACCGCCATGCTGCATTTGCACTTGGTACTGGAGAATCTCGAACCCCTCGCACTGGGGGGAAGCCCCTTCTTCCCCGGAACACAGATGGTGAGCTTCCTTAAGTGCACCCAAGAGGTGATACAGCATCCGAGGCATAAAGGAAACAGCATGGGACAGATGCCACCAAACACAATGCTCTGCTCAAAACAGAGCAGGGAGAAACAAACTCGGATTTTGTGTCTGGAGCAGAATTAGGTTTCACACAGGCAACATGTTCACTGAACAGCTTTTCTGGTATTACCTATCGCTTAACAGCAACATTGGCATAACATACATGCGATAACAGTAATTAAGATCTTGTCCTCAACTGCTTTTACAGCGACAGCAATATTATCATATAGTTAATATTCTGCATCCCTGACAACTACTATTAATATAAATCAATTCTGCATATCTGGTGTCTGCTTCCATTTAAAGTTTGCGACGGAAGTAGGGGAAAACAGGTTATTTTTCCCATATTAATAAAATGCATGTCTTTTAATGCAAAACTTTAGCATCTCCACACACTGAGGTGTGGGTTGAACCCTTTCAAGAAACTCAATTTTGAGTCATGGAAATATATTAACTCCTCCTCTGCAAGTTCACCTAAATATAATCAAATTATTCAAGCTTTTGAGTAAAGTTGATGTTGTAAATGTTAATTATATGATAGCTAAATTACCAAAATTTTCCATAGGATAGAAATCAGTTTTTATTTTCCTTGCTAGGTCACAAAACCAACAAATATCTAAACCCAAATTACAGCTGCCCAGGCAGTCCTGTAGAACAACCAACCTGGGGAACATGAGCAGATTCCAACATCACATCTTGGGATACTGGTAGTGCCTTACCTGCCACCTCCTTCCAAGGAGGCTCCAAAGAAACTAAAACCACATGAAAAAGCTGTATTTGAGAATTTCTCCCAGGATAACAGTACAGCACTGAGAGTACACCAAAGCTTTTATTTACTTTTTCGTAACTGCACAGAAAAAGATCTATTTATGTATTCACTGAAACATGAAACAATTTAAAGGGCAGAAAAACTGTAGGGCTCTCTCCCTAAACCTGCACTATACAATAAAAGATAAAACTCAGAAATAACGCAAAGACTGGGCAAAACGTCAAATAAAACCATACAGGATGGACAAGAAAAATAATGTGAAAGCCATTCATGGCTCAAGAGGAGCTGCACAAACAGCAGGAAATAACAGCTAGCCCTAACATTCATGCAGACAAGTTTAGCTGTCCATATCTAAGGACTACACTAACAGAATATGGTTTTTTATTTACCAATTTATTTCTGTAAATAACCTGGTCGTTATTGTCCTTAGCTTTCTCTTTTAGAGACACCCTCCCTCTAGTTCTCACAGACAATCTTTTCTCCCTTTATCTCTCTGCTATTGATCTCTAACTATAAAACGTATTTTCAGCAGCAGAGAGGAACAAAACCAGAATCCAATTACAATCTTTCATTGAACCGCACTCAGCAACTTGTTTCTCACCAGTTTAAGCTCTTGTGCAGTCCACAGCAGCACTGGGCAGAATGCGTGCCTGTGGTGTTAGAAACAAGTCCAGCTCTCACTAAAAAAACACAAGCCAAAAATAAAAACATCCCACCACAACACAAAAGATCTCAAGCACCTAGAGAAGATACACCATCTCTTGGATAGACAGTGTGCTTCAGATATGGTTCCACTAACAGTACTGATGATGCTATGGGGCAAAAAAACCACAAATTTGGAGAAGCAGTAGAAGAAAAAAATGAGGCAGAAGGAAGTGAAGCAAGAATCAACTCAACTTTAATTCATCAAAAACCAGCCACAGGTCATGAAAACTGGGAGCGTTTTCACACTCTGTTGGAAAACAAAAATAGGACAAGGAAAGGGACTGGAGACAAAAGTTAC
Source organism: Coracopsis vasa (assembly GCA_026283785.1). Lineage (NCBI taxonomy): Eukaryota > Metazoa > Chordata > Aves > Psittaciformes > Psittacidae > Coracopsis > Coracopsis vasa. The sequence continues at coordinate 28,470 of JANHGB010038135.1, forward strand.
ACAATGCTTAATCCACACACAAAAAAAGAAGTAGGAAGTCAAAACACTTGAAACAAATCCTGCACATCAGGACACTGCTCTTCATGGTATTTGGGAAAAGATTAAAGAGGGCTTAACAACTACACCACTTTGAAGTTGCTCACAGTGACCAGCAGAGTAGTTATGAAGACATGAGCAAAGTAACAAGTGAGCCAACAGCTCAGATGAACTCTTCAAGACCAAAGGACTAAATGCACTTGTCCCCACTGCAAGTGTAGGAGACATTTATTCATTTTAAGCTGACAGTGAGATGTCAGCATTATGCCAGAAAAAACTGCATTAGCACTGGGAAAGAAACCTACTGCAGATAAATAAATGGGTGAATCTCTGTGCCTACCATAGTAATTTCATAGCTACTAACAGTATACGCAAGCTAAATATGTGGGCAAATAACACATTAGAAGACACCTAATAATTCCTGTCAACATCACAGAAATTCAACAACATTGAAATAAAACCAGCCAATGTCTTGATTCTCTTTTGTTGGTTCTGGCCACCTGCAATTTACACCACTCTAAAGCAAAGCTTTACAAAAGAGACTAATACAAAAAATGTCATGAAATTCCCTATTTACAAAGTAAATGAACACTGTGTGTTGTGAACAGGGAGCACCACCAGTTCACCGGGTAATACATGGCACCTCCTGGATCAGCAAAGACTTTGACTTTGCTATAAGCAAAATGAGAAAACTGCTGTTCCATTCTCGGGGTAACAGAAAGCAGAACAGCACTGTGAACCACCCCTCTTCTGCATCGATCTACAGTGTATACTTAAACTTGAGTCTTTGCATGGTTTAAGTTCCTTTTTATGAACTGAAGAGCAACAGTTTAAGAGTTCACATCTAATTCATTCAGGGTTTTTATCCATTCTTATATCTGGTAAGAGACATTATATTTTCTTTAGGGATGTATCTAAAAGATGAATCCTAACATTTAATTATAATTGAGTGTGAAATCTTCAATTCACTATTGGTTTTTTAGATCTATAAAAGTGAAAACCACCTCATCCCTTCAAGTCTCATTTACAGCAGTTGCTCTAACTGCTCAGGCTTTCAGAAATTTCAGAAGCCACTGCATGCCTGTACTGCACTGGGAAAAATTAATATAGTGTAAGATATGCAGATAAAATATGAATTCCAGCCATGTAACAAAAATGCCGTTGACAACATGTATATTATGCAATTATGACTGTCATTTTATTACTGTTATTAATTTATTAGTATAATTGCAATTTTTTTCAATGTCATAATGTGATAATAAAGGACTTGTCATTACTACGTTAACCTCGGAACATCTCTGACCTCAGGGGAGGTAGCTGTACGCTTTCAGTCCAAAATGAGCTGTCAGTTACCACAACGAGATTTTGATGACTACATTATCTTGTAATTAAATGTCTCAACAAACTTCTCCTTTTGATTGACAGGTAGTTAAGACTATCTTTGACCACAGGGCAGTTTCTTTATTTTTCAAGAATAATTTTTCAGCAGTGAAGCAGAAAGACAAGAGTTTAAAAATTAAAGTGTTTTGAACTATATCGTAATCTATATTTGGTACTTATAAGACAGTGAAAATTCTGCCAAGTAGCACTGTCTTCTGCCCAAACTACAGCGTTTAAGTGACAACTTTGATTGATTAAAGGAGTTTATGCATTTAGGTCTTTAAAGAGATAGATTGTTTTGATTTTACTTTTTTTCCCCTTTCATGTTCATTTATTTTTAAGACAATAAAAATACTTAGAATCAACACTGATAACTACAACGAGATCCCATTGGTATGAATGTTTAAGGAATATACATAAGGGTCCATTTTTGATGGTCCAGGCCATCTAGCAGAAAACTGACAGAACTCAACAGAAACTCCTTTTATATCAGGTTTAACAGAACAAGCAACATAAATTATCACTTACCTGATCATAAATCATCTCAAACATGATATTTTGACACAGCAGATCCTCAGTGAAACTGAGGCTAGAGGGGCATCAATGCCAGAAAGATCCCCAAAGATACTGAGAAGTGAGACAAGACACCGAAAAACAACCCTCATCTCTTCACCAAAAAGCAGCTTTTTCTGAAGACAGGAAGGCAGAACAACCTCTTGCAAACAATCCTGCATTAAAGGATGCACTTTAACATCATCAGAAATAGTTATAATCACCACTGTCATCTACAGCTTTGCCCATACATGGAACCGTGGGACACAACAGACCAATCTAACCAATTCTCCCCCACTCTGGCAACTGCTGCTGTAGCTCAGGAGGACAAAGGAAGCAAAGTGAGGATTACAGCTGGCCAAATCAATTTTACCTCCCTTTGTATGGGATCTTATTCTCAAGCAGTCTAAGTTTTAAAAAAATCAACAGTAACAAAGGCGAAATAATATCCATTCCAAAAAACAAATTTGACAAGAATGATTCAGAACTCACGCAGCAGGTCAAGTCTTAATAAAAAGAAAGTTCTCTGAAATGCAGATCGTATCAATAGTGAAATCTAATGGTAGCAAAATAAATCAAGGGCTTTTCACACAGCTTTTGGCCATACCATTTCTTTTCCATTTGTGCTACAATTAATATCCAATTATTCAATGGGACTGGGTGGCATTTAAGAAGCCTTCAATAGTCATACATAATTGTCACTTAAACTGTAACGTCTGTGGTTTAACCTTTCAGGAAGAATCCAATGAGTCAGAAGTGGAGACAATAACATGTGGTCACAAGCACAAACAGAAGGTTGCACTTATCTGCTGATACACTCTTCAGTTTCAGTGTTTCCTAATTTCCCCCTATGGGCATACTGTTGCAATTCAAACCTTATCAAAGACTGACATTACCCACATTTAGGGTTCTTTCATAGATTTCACAGTAAGCAATGTGTTATAAAAGTTCTTGGCTCTAAGAGGAAACCAACTAAAAACCAGAACGAAAGTCTGAGAGCAAATAAAATCTTAGTATCAATTTTTATGAAATGGATGCATTTTTAAACCTGTGTTAATTTATTTCCTGATACCCAATTGTTTTTAACCTGTCTCTCACACTTCCTTATTTTAACAACCCATCTTCCTACAGATTGTTGGACCAAACCCCAAGAGTTGTATTCAGCTAATGAGGGCATTTAATATACAAAATGAAAAGCTGGGAAAATTTCTGAAAGTAGAAAAATGTTCCCCATCATTTATGCAGTTATTTATGTGGAGTAAGCTTCTGAAGTTTTTATATTGTTTATGCAATCCCTTTGAACTATTAATGATAATGGCTACATCTATTTGCATTTTGGGGTTGAATTTCATTTGCCATCAGGACAACTGGATTTCTTGAAACATGTTCCACACTTCTAAATTTCTAAATTAAAGTGTTTTAACTTTACAAATATCTGTTCTTGCAGGAGGGGTATTAAATAGCTATGCTTGCACAGGGAAACTGTTACTTATCCAATACTATGGTTGTATTTGTTTTGCTATTAACTACATATCAACATGGTAGCTGATCACTCAGCGTAAGAATTAAAAGCTTTGACAAAAGAAAATGCAAAGATTATGTTGGTAAGGAAAAGAGGAGCTTCCCTAATTTGTAACACATCAGGATGAAATTACACAAGATAAAAATAATGTAACTTGGCATTAGAGTGGAGGATAACATTAAATGGTTATTTTTAGCTGGACAGTAAAGAAAATGCAATGTATCTGACAGCGCACTGACTAATGTTATGGTTGGGATAAAGATGACTTATGCTATTTTGTTCTACCACTGAAACAACATAAAAGCTAAATTATATAATTCTGTAAGACTCATTAAAGAAAGGAAATAATAAACTACTAGTAAACTATATAGTTACTACACTAAACTATCTTTTGAAATTTATTTCACTTTGTAGAAAACTAAAATTTCTCTAAACTAAAATTTGACTTTAGTTTTAGAAAATGGAAATCAAGAACCTAAAAGCCTTACATATGTGAATGTGACAGCAATTCAGAATAGGAAGTTGCAAACCCTATTTCAAATTACTTATGCTAAACTGTACCACCAATTGAAAGATGTTACTGCATCTCCTCACATGCAGGCAAAATGAAGCCTACAGATTTTAAGTAGCCCATACGGTTTCAAACAAGATTTACACAGCAGATCCTGAAGTAGCAACATATACTGTAATTAACAAATACCGCCTGAGTTCCACGGTATTACAGCTGATTATCAGTTTAAGTTCAGGATAATGTCACCACAATTTTTTAATGAGGATGTTGTTGTGTCAAGCATTGAAGTCTTGAAATTCCTCAGCAGTGACACTTAACATTTTCCTAAACTTCAAAATTTTGGCCATAAGACTTAGTTCAGTCAGTCTACATACGATACATACATTTACACTGCTGATAAATCACTGGCTTTTTCTTTGCATTAAGAAGCAAGCTTGCTATAAATAGTTTAAAAAAATCCCAATATGAAGTATCCTATGTATATAAATTGTGAAGTACATGTATACACGTATGTATATATAACTCTATGTAAAAAAAATAAAGCTATTGAGTTTAAACCACCTAGGGGTCAATGTGAACCTCCTGATACAGGCTATATTAATATTGCAGCAGATAACCTGTGTGGAACAACTCAGACTTCAGAAGTCATTTTAAAATACATCTTCTGATACAACATTTTAATTTTAATTTTTATGCAAGGATTCTTCACTGTATACACATTCTAAATATCAAACTGAAATTCAAAATATTGAAAATATGTAGGATAACGTGCCTTTGAAATTACATCCCAAAATTAAGTTTTTAAGAGTATTTCATTTTGAAATTACATTTTTAAGATACAATTAAATCAAAATATATTTTAAAAGCTCTTCAAACCTGTAGAAAAGTCCAAACCCAGATGTTACACTGCTTGCTGATATAAAAGCCTAAGAGGTAAAATACATTGCTACAACATAAGATTCTTTATTCTGCCCCCCTGGTGATCTCAAGCTGACCTTTGGAGATCATATTCTCTGGAATACTGCTCGAATATCTGCAAAGCCAAGTATCTCATTTAGTCTCACTATACCCTACTGTGCAGGTTTGAACTGCTCCGTAAGAGGATTACTTCCAGCCTTCAAAATATTTTCAGTGCAGAAAAAGATCCTGCATTGTTTACAGTGCAGCACGTGCGTATACTCTGTGACTATAAGAACAGTGCACTGAGGAAATGGGCCTTTGAATACCGAGACCAAGTACTGGTCACTGCAGTCTCAAAGAGCTACTGATGCTCTCAGTGACTGCTACCAATTAGTTAGTTCGAAGCTAGTGAAAATTATTTTATTGTAAATGCATTTCAGTGTCGGCAGCATGCAAGGGACAGGGTTTTCATATGAAGCAGAACAGAAGCTTTGCTCCCCATCATAGCTGTGACGCACCAAATCCATATATTCGGGTTTGTACTTATTTCCATGAAGCTTGAAAACTGTTTTCTCTCAGTTATCCAAGACTGTATCAGTCAACAGGCATGATACTATGAGCTGCCTCGGTCTAGAATATGTTTCCTTCATTTAGGGAAGTGCAGTAATTCATCAGTGATTTAACCTATAGACATTTGAAGGTTGGAGAGCACCTCAGAGGAGCTGTTGACCTTCAGCAACTGAAAGAATTGAAGCTCCAGCCTTAGTCAATATATATTTATCTTTCTGTTGGGACTATTACAACTGTTCAAGTAATGCTGACCTTGAAACTTCTGCACATGATGCACTAGAATAATGATCCCTGAAGGAAGAGTATAAAAAGACCTAAATAGGATATCTAAATCCAAAATGCACATAAAGATAAAAGAAAGCATTTCAAAATGTGAAGTCACTTAAGAAGAGGTAATATTATTGAGGCTCCTATTAATCGTAATTTGAATAACACTGCTAAATACCATAATTATACATTTCTAAATATTTTAATGATAGGATATAATTTATGTCAAAGACCTTGTTTGTTTCATTGTGAAATCTTTGCCTATTTGCAATTAATGTCTGACAGCCTTATAAACTGAAATAATCTACATCTTGAACTTGCTCTGCACAACTACAAGAACGCAGTCTTCATCTTATTCGTTGTGGTTTTTTAACTTTGCTGCAGACAGAAAACTGCAAGAAATAAAATGGTCTGTTTCATGTAATGTCACACTTACTTGTGCCCTCACATTCCATGCAGATTTTTCATTCAAACTGGAGATTCAAGCAGCAGCCAGGACCAGTTCCATTAATCAAAAATATCACAGTACTAGAGGTACTGATAAAATTAATGTATCCTTCATTGTACACTTATAAAACAGTCCTCTTGCAGCACCAGTCTTGCATACATTTCCCCTGTAGCTGTTGGGCACAGCTGTTTGTTAGCTAGGCTGTACCTGCCTATCCAGCAACTACAGAAAGGGAAGGGAAGGAAAGAGCCTCCCTGAGGCCTCTCATTTTCTAATACCTAGTAGCTGTTCTTCCACAGAATCACAAAATAGTTTGGGTTGTAAGAGACCTTTGAAATCATATAGCTCCAGACCCAATGCCACAGATCAAGATGCAAATTCAAACTGCAGCTTGCCTAACACTCTTGGTACGTACCGTCCATATGTTGCTTACCTAAACTTCTTAAAGGCTTTAATTAAATGAATTATCATTAAAAATTCACAGTAAAGATAGTTTGATAGGTTTTTATATCCACTATTCTCACTCAGTCCTGTCCAGTCTCTTTTTTTGGAGAGCACTAAGCATTATTACCACAATGGCAATCAGTGGCAGCAGAGAAATCAGTGCACAAGGAAGACCCAAATCTACTATTATCAAGCAATTAGTTTGCTTCCGGGCACAGGGTCACACTCATACCCTCCCTTCAGATTTTAACTCTCACTTCAAAAGACCAAATAACTACTTGAAGAAAACCATCTCTTCTGTACACTTACATAAGATAACCTAAGGCCAGGTTGGATGCTGCTTGGTGCAACTTGGTCTAGTGGAAGGTGTCCCTGGCAGGGGGCTGGAATTAGATGAGCTTTAAGGTCCCTTCCAACCCAAATAGTTCTATGATTCTATGATTCTCCACTACAAGCATGACCTGAAGTCAGCTACCAAATCCATAAAGTAGTTAAAAACATCTTACAAATAATTTTCTAACCTCACCACTGATTTTATAACTGCCCAATTTCTAGCTGTCAGAATTTCCTGTTTTCTTAGATTTATGAAAACATGATGCCACCTAACCATCTCTCCAAACTGCCAACACCAACACATTCTGAAGGAAAACACTGACAACCTCCACATATTTAATGAAATTAAGTACAAAATTCAAACAGCCTTGTACTAGGTACAGTATAAATGTAGAAGCTGGCATTCTACATTACTAATGGAAAACACAAATTCAGAACATGCACAGAACAATGGACAAATGCACATTTTCCCATGGCTGAGTAGAAATACTACACTCAAATGACTCCCCTGAGATCTACAGAGATACCCTAATCTTAAATCCTCTTTTTACCTTAAGAGATTACAAGAAAGTTAAAAAGATAAAACCCCTAAGAACACACTGCACATTTACCACCTACAGAGCAAAGCAAAAATACAAATTTATGGGTTTAAGTCTAAATCCTACTGAATACATGAAGCCTAAACCAACACAATTAGCATTATTATTTCTAAATGACCTGACAAGGTCTTCTTATTCAAGAGGAAGAAGAAAAATCATGCTCTAGCTCCTGCTCCAATTCAGAATATGAGATAAGACTTTTGTTTGGTTTTAATACGCTCTCAACACTTGCAGCTGCCAGGCTGCAAAAGGGGTAAAAAAAGAGCTGTAAAGCAGCAATTCCGAGTCTTTCTGTAGCCAAGTCCAACTTGTAAAAAACATTTTTGGTTTGCTTTGTGTTTATCCTAGATGCTGTTGTGTCTCAGATTTATGCATTGCCCATTGAATACAAGAGTCTGCATGAAAACCTGATCCCTCAAGCAAGTATTTCTTTTCCTATGACAGCCAATAAAAGGCTACCTTGAATGAAGAAAAAAAAGGTAAAATTTGCACGTCTATAACGTAACTCAATGCACAGGGATTTATTTCATCCATGTACTGCGTAATAAAATGAAGTTTCACAACATTTACTGCTACATTAACTCTCTTCCATGATGTCCACTGGATTAAGGCTGCAATAGGAATTTCTGTTGGTGGTGGTTTTTGTTTGGGTTTTGGGGTTTTTTTTGGTATGGTTTGGGTTGGTGGTTTTTGGTTTTTTTTGTTTGTTTGTTTGTTTGGGGGGAAGGAGGAGGGTTTGGTTAGTTTGGGGTTTTTTTTGTTTGTTTTTGCGTTTTGTGGGTTTTTTTGAGAAACCTACTGGTTTTGGACAAGGGAGGCTTGGTTGGAGATACGAGAACATCTTCAGCTTTTGATGACTAGCTCAGTATCAAACCTGTTTAATGCTTTAGTCACTCATGCCTGAAGATTGCTCAGTACAATGAAGTTAAAGAGCTCCGGACACCTCCTGCCCAACAGCAAAACCATAAATTTTGCCTCCAGGAGATCACACAACTGTGAAATCCAGAGACAGACAGACACGGGCACTGCTTCACAGAAGGCTATCCTCCCAGATAAGTCACCTTTTCCTGACAAAGAATTAATATTAGACTGACTTAGCAGTATGCCACAGAGATCAGCAGACCTGGATGCACAGGGAGACCATATATGACACATTCTGTCCAGCTTTTTCAAACTCCATGCGCACAGAACCAGTGCTAACCTAGTACTGTTGCAGGCAGTCTCAGAAGAGAAACCAACAGCTCTTAGAGATTCAGTATGAGTGAAGCTTTTTCCTCCAGGTAAGGAAGTCACTGCCACTCAGAGGATGGAAAGAGTTCTTGAATTATTATTTGTCTTCTCTGAAGAAGCAAAAATAATTTCTTGATGCCACCTTTGGAAAACACCAAACTGACTTCCCAAAAATTATTCAGCACACTCAAAAGACAACTAGTGCTGGGTAAGCCAGGTCGTAAATGCCATTTTGTTTTCCTAATGTGTGTACTAATTATTGCACACTTTATAAATAATGTATATCAGAAGATGAACTATAAGGAAGCTCTCAAAAACTAACTATCTCATTTTATTTAGCCAGCAGAAAATCTCAGTTTTGTCCTGTACTTAATTTTTAGCTTGGGCAGCAGAGGAAGATAATAAAGTTTAATGGCTGCTATTACTTAGTTGCTCTAAATTCAAGGTCACTGGGACATTAGGGGCCAAAAAAACCTGCTGATTGAAGAAACAAGTATACAAACAGTTTATTTTAATTGTATTCCTTTTATTACATATTATATTAGAACTTGATGAAAAATGTTGACTCAGAAGAGCTAAATATAATCAAAAGCTACCTTATATGCAAGCCAGCATATTTTCATACTATTCATAGAATGCCGCAAGCCTTGCTAATTTGATAATGTTATTATGTATTTTAACTTACAGGTACAGGAAGCTGCTAAAGGTGAGACAGGAATTTACACTTCACCTGGTTTAATTTCTCAAGGATAACTATGAAACCTGTACCAACATACGAACCATGTTACACTAAATTTATAAACAGAAAAAAAGGTCATGATTAAGATGAATCACCACATAGAGGCCTGTTCAATTACTCTAACTCTACCATATAACCAATTTATTATGTAGAAATGGCTACACTATAAGAAATTTACAGGGTTAGACACAAGATGTTCCTTAGTCAGCAAGCCTTTGTCAGTATTCAAAGGCATTTCTTTAATCAAACACTGAAGCAAGCACAATAGAATCTGAGGCAACACAGACCTTTTAATGTTACGTACAACATGAATTACTTTAAGCATGGTTGCCAAGGGATTCATTATTTCTGATGAGGCCTAAGACCAACTATGGATGGAGGTGACCACCTGTAATCTGCCCCTATCTTTGGACAGGTTCCAGAGGGCTCATCCTAAAACAGCCCTCCAGCCCTCTCTTCTAAGCTGCACAGAACAGAGGCTGAAGCCAACCCTCCTGAAGCACATCCACTTCAGCAGACATGGTATCCCTAAGCAAATCACATGGGATTCAGAAATTTGTGGAAGAGCAGCTTTATAAAGTGTCATGCAGTTATGCAACTACTGGATGAAAAGGGTCACATTTACCAAATTTGGCACTTGTTCAATTACTAAGAGATTTACTTTCCAACCATAGTATTATGTTACTGGAGATGAAGTTTTTTAACTGGGGAAAATGGAATATTATCTCTGAACTCCACACTGCCCCGGAACATAATGTTTTAAACTTCCAACCAACATTGTACAGATGGTACACCGCCTCTCCATCTTTATTAGAATAAAAGTGATGTACAGTATACACAGGAGTTTTTCAGAAAGCAATTCCCAAGGATCACCTTTACTGCAAGGTACTGAAAGTTATCTAGAAGTCTTTATATGATGTCAGAGGTCTACTCAGAAGCACCAACACTGTAGGTACACCAACTCTCAGTTGCTGTGGAAAGGATAAAGCTGTAAACAAATGTATATTAGCTCTGCACAGCGTATGTCAAGGAAAAAACCCTGTGACCAGTATTTCCTAAAAAGGATTTTGATGCTGCTAAAATTAGTACCACTACATGAAAATGCAATTAATTCAATTTTTTACAGGCACCAAAAAAACAAAGACATCATCCACCCTCCCAGCTTAGCTCACATGGAAGTTGCTCCTATTTACTTCCACTACTGATTACACACACTCACTAAGCTACAGATATAAAATGTGAGGTATGTCACAAACTATACAGTAGTGGTCTCCTGTTCTCCTCCACTGAAGAGTTTGATGGTGGGGATGTACAATAATCAAATGAGGAATGACCTACAAGTAGCTGTGTCAAATGGAAAGCTTATTTTAAAGTAATAAAAATTATTTTCCTAGTCTATCCTCCACAACATATGACAACAGCAGGAGATACCCATCTTTAACAAATCTCAGTTTCTCAGTTAAAACAATGACCAGAGGATACACTAAGAGCGGTGTATAAAACGTGAGGGAATCTAGTTTTTAGAGCAGAAATTTTTGGAGTATCTCACCAATCAATCTCTGCAGCTGTTTCACTTCAATAACATTTTGAAAACAGCCAAAACAGGGTGGATTTTGCTCCTTCAAAATCTTTTAAAAACAGTTTCTGTAGGTAGATGCCACAAACTATCTTCTGTAGGCTCCAGTACAGAGTTAAAAAGTGAAGGTTATTCTGACTTATCATGGAAAATGGAACTTCTTGGGAAATATTCATTTACTTTTTCATACACTATAATGCCTGGGTTTGGCACGCACAATATGCCTCTCCAAGAAACAAACAGAAAAAAAAGCATCATCTAAACACCAACTAAAAACAGCATTCAGGAAGCAAACAACTGGCATCCACAATTATTCTATGTGGTTTTACTTTATGTATGTCGCAAATCTTAATATTATAGGATTTCTTGATTGCTTTACAGAGAAACATCTGGGGAGGGAAGAAGAGCGGAAATAAAAAGAAAACACATGTTCGCAAATGCCCTTTCAGTGCCTGCTGAGAATCATGGAGCAGTCTCCAAAAAGGCACCCAAGTGCTGCAATTCCCCCTCAGTAAAGCAAAGCTGCATCACACCAGCGGCACATCAAGAGTTCAAACCAGTGCAGGTATTTAAGGCAAGAGATTCCAGCTCCAAGGAGAACACTGAAATTCTGCAGGAAGGTTACAAAAATTAAAGAACAGTTTTTCAGTGGTTTTGTTTTTCAAGGCAAATCTCCACAGAAAGCAGGAGCTTGTCACAAGCAGCACATTCATGTACTTAAATCCTAAATATTCCAGTAAAAAAAAACCCTACATATTCCTGATGCCTCATAAGAGAAAAATAACCTTTCAGCCTGTTAAGAACCAGCAATTTCAATTAACATAATACATGCAACAACAAACATGTGATGTATGGCACCCAAACAGAACATATCCTACAAAACAAAACAAGCAGTTTCTTGGGCTTAAATGTATCTAAATTTTGTTAAATTTAGTGCCACACTAAACGGACACGAGTCTGCTTCTCAAAGACAAGAAAAATACATGCAAACTTTGATAACAGAAAAAGAGCAACATTCATACTGTGAGAAAAAGTAGAAACTGAGACTCAAAGAAAGCTTCCTCAAAGATAGGTGCACTGCCACACAGCTTCACACCGAACTGGTGCATCTTCTTCCATTACCAGTGTTAGTAAAAATCCATCTAAAAGCCAATTATATCTGACATTCTTAATGAACCCTTCAGAACAAGATTCACTGGTGCCAAGGAAGTTTTTTGTCTTATCTCATTTTCCTGCCTCAGAAATCATGAACTTGGAAAAATTATCATGATGGTCTCTGGAATTGAGCATTTTCAGGACAAGTATCCACTGTGAAGCAGTAAGAATGGCACAAATTCAAAACAGGTGAATTTTGCTGAACTGGGGTCAACAAGTCCCAAGATCAAGCCTATAGAGCTCCCTGGTTTATGAACATATAACAGAAAATAAAATTCCTAAACCCCATAATCTTATTAAGTCTCATCGTCTCCATTTCATAGATCAAAACTGATACTGATTCACTTACTTTATTCCTGACTACTCAATTATTTATATGCTGTAAATAAGAGCATTTGCAATACATTTTCCTCTCATATTATTTTTCATGCTATTTCATGAAGGCGAGATGAGGTCCCTTTTAAAAACACTGGCTCTTTAGGTGTTAAACTCAAGTAGTAAATCCACTTTGTCAAATTGCCCCATTTATAATATTTAATCTTCCTTCTGTAATCAGGAGAGCTGAAGTACACATTCAGAGTTGCCTTCCTTTGACACAGTTCTCTTATTACTGTCTCTTTTCCTCACATAATGTCCCACAGCAGCTGTGCCATTATGATGATGCTTTTTTTCCCCCCATTTTTTTTAGGCAGCCTCTCTAGCACAAATAATTAAAACATGTATTTACCTTCCATCGCTTGGTTGAGACCGAGTGCACATTTCAGCAAGAGGGGGGAGCAGTTGTTTGTTTCTTTTTATTTTATTTCTGATCAGTGACATAATGGTGTTTCGGATAATAAATCATTCCAATTTGTTCATCCCTGCCAACAATGGTTTTAATCCTCATTCACGACTTGCAAAGTCCGTTTTGTTGGAAGCATTTGATAAAATACTCAATTACCATTTTTTTGCACTGCAGTTCAACTGCTGTGCTGATAAAAGGCTCTAGCTCGGAAGATAAACTGCAAATAATTCCTGAAGAACAAATGTCAGAGGCAGTTTACAATGAATAGGATTTTTTTTGAGCAGATTATTCTCCCACCAAAGTGACAGGGCAGCTCAATATTTATTTTGTTGAGAATGTCATTTAAATACTGTTTGACACCTGCTCCCTGCAGTCAGCTACTCAGCGCATTACACTTTCAAGGGGTTTAGAAGTGAGGTTCCAGCTCTCTGCATCTACTAACATATTTCAGCGACTCAGTTTAAAAAGCAGAAATGGCTGCTTCAGTACACATTTTCCAACTCTTCCCAGGAAGTAAATGGAAATACTACTAAAATGTGTGTGCTTGTACATGTCTACATACTAAAGTACATACAAAAATTAGCAGAATAAACGTGTGAGAAAAGCATGGTCCTAAGAAAGAGACTGAAGTTTTCAACCTGCCCCCATGCAGTTGCTTTGACACTAAAAAAAAAAATTAAAAAAATCATAATTTCAAATACTATTTTTCCCTTTCACTTCTGTTCAAAAGAAAGAAAGTATCTCAAGGTTTCTATGTGTCTTCTCCCACTGGTATACTCTAGATGGCTGTGGTGAGTTGACAATGTTCGGATGCCTAGTGCCCACCAAAGCTGCTTTATTGCTCCCCTTCCTCCTCAGCTGGACACGGGAGAGAAAAACATGCCCCATGAGCCTTATGCTAACCTAAGGACAAGGAGATCACTTAGCAATTAAAGTCATGGGCAGAACAGACTAAACCTCATGAACTTACTCAAATTAAAGTAGGATCATGAAAAATGAAACCAAACCTTATAAAACCTTTCCCTCCAACTTCCTTCCAGGCTCAACCTCATTCCAGTGTTCTCTACTCCTTGTCTTTTCAAAAGGCAACTAATAATGTGCCATTTGTCTTAATGAATTAAAGGAGTAATTCTGTCTGTTGTTTCAGGTTCTTAATCTGTTTCCAACTACCTTTTTTTTTTTTTGCTAAATCACTGTTTGTGTTGAGGGATTCAGAGACCACGTGGAAGGTGGAACCTCCCTCTTATTGCAAAAGACTTGGAAGGGGCAGCTCACAGGATTTACACACACAGTACTGCCAGGGAACAGGAACCAAGCGCAGCACCAATACTGGAGATATATTTTAATTTAACTCTGCCTGAAGTTTATCAAGTCCATTTAAGGCCATAATCTGGTAAATTAGGTCAAATATCTATCTTCACTTCAGAGACCTTTATACTTCCACAACTGGCAGCAAGGAAAATGACACTAAACCAAAACCGTGCTTTAAGTTAGTACATTCATAATATCAAATACATGTGTATGAGCTTAAGTAGTTATAAATCTAACTATATTTACAAAGTACTTCCACTATGACTTTTTATATTCAAGTCTGTAATAGGCAAATATAAAATGGGAGCACGCAGTGAGTTTTCTGAATTTCTCAACTCACCTATGAGTACTTTGCTCTTCTCTTCAATAAAAGATACAAAATTAAGAATTATGCATAAAAAAAGAGAAATGTTTTAGTAGATAATACTCATTGAACTCTCTTTTAAAATGGTAAAAAAAATGGAGTTGCATTGCAATAAATGGAGAAAGTTGCTACAAATGTTTTAACCACATGAAGTAGGTATACTGACTTGAAGGCAATAATAAGGATACACTTAATTTCAAGCACACATGCACAAAAGTATGAAAACCAGATGCTCACAGGACACATGTAGTATGACTCTTAGAATGAGGTGGTGGTGACTGACCTCCTGGCTTCCAGGGTTAACAGCATTCAGCACAAACCATTATCTAATGATCATATGCATTATTATACAGACAAGATGGACTAGCAAACTCTTCAGTGTACATGTATGTGCATGTATACACATGTACACACATGTACACATATCTCTACATACACACTTTAGAAACCTTTTACTGCTTTTCACCAACCTCTCAAAAAGTATTGAGATTAATGAATAACCGGGTTTCAAAATCTCCTATTTTTCCTCTTTGCTTTCTGTAGCTCAATACAGACATCATTACTTCTCTGCCAGTATAGTGATTCTGTTCGTCATGCCTGAAACAACTACAGCACAGAGATTAAATACAATCTATATCCACATAAATCATTGAATAAATGAATCATGAAATTAATATGTAAATTGTGTGTTTAACCTCTATTTATACAGCACTGTCTGTCACCATGTAGTAAATCTAAAACTAATTGCAAATTCACAACTCTGCAAAAAGAACACCATGGTAAAAGCTTGACATATTTATTAACTAAATGTTGAACTACATTGAGTAAGTAATTAACAGTCATGCCAGAACAGGGAGAGGAAATTATATTTAAGCACAGATGTCACCTGTATGAAATGGCTAAAACTATTTTAGATTAGATTTTGATATTAATCAAAGAATACTCCTATTTAATTTCTGACAGACAAATCTGTTTCCATTTATTCATGATTCCATTAAACACTCCGTTTTTAAACCTGAATGTCATGTCCATTCTCAGTCCGATACGTTCATTTTAATGCATCTTTTAAAAGAAAACATGAAGAAGACGACAACTCAAACAGTAAGGTTAAATGGTAATAAAAATCGTCCTACAGAATAGGTAAAGCCCCCTCAACAGACCAGGGAAATAATTTTTTATTAGGCTGAATTCCATGATACATAATTAATTGAGTATAAGCCATAAAATACTATGCCTAATTTCATTCCTATGTATTTCCAGTCCTTTCCAATAAACAAAAAGCACCTCCAATTGGAGGATCATGGAAGTTCCCTGGCTGCTAGCACCAACACAGAGATATTTTCCCAGTTTCATTTTGTTCTAAACTTGGAATGTATTTATAAGACAACCAAAACAGATGTTATATGACAGCACATGCACAAGTGCGTCCTTACAGCTTTCATCACACTAGTCAGTTAGGTATCAACAAAGAACAAAAGGCAAGGGAGGCTTCAACAGGTCAATATAGGTAGTCTACATACAGAACTCCCACTCAGGATGTGAACACAAGACAGGTTCATAACTGTGGAAAAATGAACCCTTGCTGAGTATTAAGAACACCAAAGAGAAATAGATTATATAATAAATATGTACTTTAAAATGCAGCAATGGGCCCATTGGGCAAACCTACTTTCTCAAGAGGCACCATAAATGTGAAAAATAAACCAAGTAAATTCCAGTGGATTCAAACGGAAACTGCACACTGCCAGGGAAGCAAGTGTCCAGTACCAGGGCAGGAAAAGGGTAAGATCCTGAAATGGCCAAGACTGATGAAAATGTTCAGCTCACACAGAATTTTATGCACTTATGTTTCCAGGCTCCCAGTAAAGATATACTCAGATAAGCAGATAAATTTCACTTCATATGGAATTTATAGACTTAAGCTGTCCCCTCATGGCAAATTTATTTTGTACACAGCACTCCTCACACTGTGCTTGATGAAGCTACATGAGCATTAGTATACCCATTTCACAACCAGCACATCAGAGGCACAAAGAGATTAGGTGATTTGTCCAAGGTCACAACACGAATTATTTACAGGGCCAGCAATGAGACTTAAGTTCCCTGACTCCTAGTTCTGGCAACTAGACCATGATGCCTTTAACTGTATTACAGCAAACTATTCCTTGTATCATCAATCTCAGATTCAGACACACTTTAAATCACTCAAGGATTATGACATTTTTATGGGAGGACAACACTTCATTACTAACCTGAAAACTTGGGGGGAAGAGCAGGAAAACTTCCCAAAGCTGGTGAGAACGGAGCCGTGCAGAAGGAAGTCTGATCAGCTACAACAGCAGAGGTTGGCAAACAGAGAGGTGAATAAAACAGTCCAGTTCTGCTTTATTTCCAGAGCATTTGAACAACCACCAGCTGTTCCTAAGTCTCAGAGTTTACATTAATGCTTGTAAGTAACTGTCTAAAAAAACATCAAAACTGCTGCTTACTATTCACTATCTCTTATGCACTTACCTGTTTGCTCTCTCCAGTTCTAGCCATTTTAGGCACACAGAGAAGCAAGAGCCTGTGGCCTGCAGCTTAAAAGAAGTCATGGCTGGTAACAGTGGACAGTATGCAGTAAGCTTGGAGAGTTTGAATAAACTACTGGAATATTTCTGAACAATAGATCAATTGGTATAATCAAGCACAACTTCCCAAAGTCAAGTCCTAAAATAAATTAAATCAGATAACCATGTATTTTCACAGCAAATAATTTCATTGTATGTAACTTAGAACACAGAATACAGCAGAACTGCAGGAAGACAACATGTGTGCACACTCCCAGTCACCAAAGGGTATGTCTTTTGCAGGGCCAATCCCACCCTTTTCCTTTGAGAAACTGTACAAATCATTACAACATTCACTGCAAAATGCAAGAGCAATATACTTCAGTGTACCTACTCCTTGAAAACAAAAAAGGAAACAAAGGAGGACAAGGTGGTTCTCCTCTTCCTGGCAGAGGAACCTCTGGGGCTGCTCCTATCCCATGAAGTATGTGAAGTATATGCATTGTCAAATAAATAAATAGCGGGAATTAAGAGCAAGAGTAACTGAGATATTGTAATTAAGATCTCCAAAAGCTGTCTGGACACTGTTCTGGGCAGCCTGCTGCAGGTGACCCTGCTTGAGCAGGGGTTTGGATAAGAGAGGCTCCAGAGAGCCTTTCAACATCAACCATTTTCAGTTCACTGTCACTGAACTGCAAATGCTTGGATCTCTTTAAAACCAGACCTGTCACTTTATTCATGTATCATGCAACCTCAGCCTCAAGAATCAACATCTGGCTTGTGAAAGCATGGCCTCAACCTCAACTTCCCAGGATGCTGCTCGATTTGAATCAACTTGTCCTTTATTTCACTAAAAATGGAATGCTTCTTCCTTTCTTCTGCAGGTAGAAATGGGAAGATAAACACCACAGTGCTAATACTCTAATGTTCATCAAGCTCAGCTTGTTCTCCTCTGGGAAGCAAATAAAAAAGTATTACTCAAAAAACCCCAAAGGTCACTGAGAACTGTAAGGTTTAGTCCGGAGGCAGAAGATTATGTATGCACAATGCCTAACACAACCAAGCATCCCACTGGGCACAGGAGGGATTCAGATGATTACTCATAATAAAGTCACAACATACAGATTATACAAACAGAAAGACACAGTACAATGTAAAAATAAATATGCAAAACGATAAATACAAATAAGAAAATACCAAGAGGAACAAATGAGAAAGAGTGCAAGAATCTGAAACATTAGGTGAGACAAAGACAATACAGTCAATGAAGAGCCAGTACAGACAGTTCAGAGAAAGCAGAAAAACTTTTAAGAAGTAAAGAAAAACCAGCAAGGACACAGATCTGAAAACATTTAACAAGATGGATAAAAGTAGTTAAGGTTGAGTTACAGCCACTCTAACAGAATGCTCTGAGCTCTTTCAGTGGCTTTCCGCTGCCTTCACCGTGGAGCAGATCATCTGTTACCTACTGTGAGCTGACAGCAAGCCATCAAAGTGAGCAGAGCATAAAAGCCAAATATAATTCTAGGTAACAAGAATTATCTAGATAAAGTAGGAGTGGAGCTTCTTGTAAAGACACAAGTATTGATGCCCTTGTTCTAGACACTGGCAAGATCCTACCTGGAACAACCTTGATCACTGGAGTTTTAATAGGAAGTGGACACTTCCTCTCATTTCTCTACACCATTCCTTCTTCTGGTCTCTTCTACAGTCTTTTTATTTGAATCCACTATATTATTTTGTCTAGCCTAGTGTTTCAGCAGTCATCTTAAGTCAATTATCAGCCTTATAATTTACTAATTTTCACCCATTTCTATTAGTCCAGTCCTTTAAGTCACCAAGTTGTCTTTTTGATTCTCCCATATATTGGCAGTATATTCTCACATCAGTAAACTGCCTTGCCATACAACCATTCTTTGTGTTAGGGTGATCATTAAAAATATTAAATGAGATCAGGCACAAAACAATCCTTGAAAACTCAATCAGTAAACTTCCTTAAGCCCATTAATTTCAAATTACATTTCACACCCTTAAGCCACTTTCACCTACCTCTCCAGGAATTTCCTATGCTACATGCTCTACAACAGTCCAGATAGCAGAAGCAGCCTTTACTAGAGAATCAGAATTCTTATCAAACACAGTTATTAGATCAGCTTAGCACAATCTGCCTATGGAAAACCACACTGCACTGTACCTAACCATCCACTTTCCTGGCTGGTTTGAATTACATTTAATAACAAATTTAGTTTCAAGCTCCCTTTTCAAGTTCGATAAATTATTACATCTAAGTTTCCATGTTTTCTACTATGAAATCTATACTGACAAGCTACCTAAGCTTAATCAAAGCTCATACGGGTTGGAAGGGACCTTAAAGCTCCTCCAGTTCCAGCCCCTTGCCATAGGCAGGGACACCTTCCACTACACCAGGTTG
>JANHGB010038142.1:1758-12497 GCA_026283785.1 Coracopsis vasa
CCTGCTTTGGAGCGGTTAGCTGTAGAAATTGGTGTGGAGGATCGTGTCATTTTTGTTGGGCGTAAGCCTGCATCGGAGATTTCACGGTGGTATGGGGTGTTGGATGCTGGTGTTGATGGTGCCAGTGTCCCACCAGGGTTCCTGGGGGAAGGCGATGCCATCACCAAAGCCATCCAGGACGCACGGCAGCTGCTGCACGGGCACAGCGGAGCCATGGATGGATCACTGAGCAACCCCTACCGCAAGGTGATGGTCACCGTCCCCCTTCCCGACCTCACCATCCGCAGACCAGACCCAGGTCTCCATCGGTGGGCTTGGAGCTGGTTCCTGACTCTGCTCTCCTGCAGGACCACGTTGGGATTGATTCTTCCCCGGTGAAGGAGCGGATGGAGGAGACCCCTGCCCACCGGCTGGACGAGGCTCTCTTGAGCTGTGAGATGGATGGTGAGGATGGCTGAGAGCACCACGGGGTGATCCGGTGCTTGCTCCATCCTCTGGCATCCTCTGGTTTCCCTCGCAGGCTCCCGGCACTTTCCGGAATCCAGGAACAACAACCACATCAAGCGGCCCATGAACGCCTTCATGGTGTGGGCAAAGGATGAGAGGAGGAAGATCCTGCAGGCCTTCCCGGACATGCACAACTCCAGCATCAGCAAGATCCTGGGTGAGTGCTGGGGATGGCAGTGCGGGGCTGACATCCCCATCCCCATGGTGGGCACAATGGGTGCTGAGCTGCTCGTTGCATCTTGTCCATGGATTGAGGTAGCTGGAGCTGCACATTCAGCAGGTGGGGATCCCTGCAGAGGGATGAGTGCATGGGCAAGGAGCTGCTGGAGGACACCCAGGCACCATGGGCAAGGGGCTTGCATGCTGCCGTGCCTCAGTTTACCTGGGCCACCCTGCTTGTGGGGCAGGAGCTCCCTGGGGAGGCTGGGCCATGGTAGCGGGTGAAGGACACCAGGCAAGGGGCACACAGGGACTCACAGGAGGATTCAGGTGATGGGGGGATGTCTCTGGAAGTCCCCAGCCCAAAGCCCTGCTCCGAGCCTGGACAACTCCATAATCCCATCAGGATGCTCAGGGATGTGTCCTGTGACTGTTGAGCATCACCAGGAACGCTGAGGATCTCCAAGCACATCCAGCTTGTCTTCCTCTCCCCAGAACTGGACCCTGGGCCAGCTGCAGCCCCCAAGGGATGAATCCCATCTCTCCACCAGCCCCTCTCCCACCCTGGCTACGCTTTGTGCTGCCCAGGGTGCTGGTGGCAATGACAACAGAGGTCAGGCAGTGTGAGCCACAGCCTATTGTGGCTACAGCACCTCCTCACCATAGCTTGGAGAGGATGGAAAGCCATGGGTTGAGAGATCAGGGCATGGGGCGGCCGTGTGCCCGTCCATGTGCCACTCGGACAGGGGATGGTGTGAGCATGGATTAACACCCGCGCTGGCTGTGCTGGCCGGGAGCCGGTGTCACCGCAGCAGGCAGGGTGTCAGCATCGCCCCGCTGCTCCCATCCATGCAGGATCCCGCTGGAAATCCATGACGAACCAGGAGAAGCAGCCCTACTACGAGGAGCAAGCCCGGCTGAGCCGGCAGCACCTGGAGAAATACCCCGACTACAAGTACAAGCCCCGACCCAAACGAACCTGCATCGTGGAGGGGAAGCGGCTGCGGGTGGGCGAGTACAAGGCACTGATGAGGAACCGGAGGCAGGATGCCCGGCAGGGCTACGTGCTCGGGTAACGCATCCCATCCTCCCATCCGAGCGGGAGCAGGGTCAGGAGCATCCCCCCGGATACTGATTGCATTCCTGTATCCCACAGGCCCCAGGGCAGCCAGATGCCCCCCAGCTCCTCGGATGTGCTGTACCCGCGGCCGGTGGGCATGCAGCTGATGGAGCACTACCTGCCCCGCAGCATGGAGCCCAGCATGCCCATCATCGTCAACACCCGCAGCCTCAAGGAAGGGGATGCAGGGGAGGACGGGCACTCGGTGCCTGATGCTGAGATGTTCCGCTACAGCGAGGAGGAGGACTCAGAGGGTGAGGACAAGAGTGATGGAGAGCTGGTGGTGCTGACGGACTGAGCGGGGCCGGGGGGGATGCAGGAGGGCTGGTTGCCACCAAAAGGGAGGTCGCAGCATCCCCCCGATGTGATGGGGCTCGGCTGAAGGGCTGCACTGGGAGCAGAGGAAAGCAGGAGTCCCTGCTGCCTGCCTGCAGATAAGGCCCTACAGAGGTGGCCACCCAGCATTTTGGGTAGGTGCTTCCCGGGGGGGTGATGAGCAGTGATGTGCTGCCTGGCTGGGATGTGCCAACCAAGCTGGTGAGGGCTGGCTCATCAGCAGGGGCATGGGCAGCTGAGGCCACATGGGATGTGGGTACCACGGCTGCTGAGCTGTCACCCTGGGAGGGACCTGGGGGTATCCGAGTGTGGGGAAAGCTCCAGAGCATCACCCAGGGGTCTTCTGCAGAGACCCTTCCTTACCTGCAGTATCTGCCAGCCCTGGGACACGGGATGGAGACACTGGACGGGGACATGGGATGGGGACGCGCTCACCCAGCCCCGCTCTGATCTCCCTGCTGTGTTTCCCACTTGGTCTTTAGAGCCTGCCAGCAAATTCCCATGGAGCCATTTTTAGCTCCCTCCTGGCCCAAGCACCAGTCAAGGGCTCCGAGGAGCCCTTTATGCTCCTGACAGCTCTGACCCACTCTGTGCATCGATCAGGTGCCTGTTCCCTGGCTGCGGTGATGGGTTCGTGTCCCATCCATCCCCGGGCACCTCCTGCCCCCCAGCTCCGTGAGCCTCAGGCTCTGCCTGGGCTCTGCAGTGCAAAAACCCCCAAAAGGGAGAGAAAAAGAACATCCATTAAAATATAACTTCAGAAACCCCCCTTTGCTGCAGGCAGAGCCCAGCCTGGAGGGGTTCGGGTGAGCTTGGCATGCGTGCATGCAGTGTCTGGTGTTCCATGCAGTGTCCGGCTGTGCAGGCAGTGTCCAGCATTCCATGCAGTGTCCGGCATTCCATGCAGCGTCCGGCTGTGCACAGAGTCCTTGCACCGCCCTGTGGCAGCAGCAAGGAACAGGCACCGCAGCTCCGGCTGCAGCCCCACACTGCATGGATCCCTTGTTGGGATGCAGAAGGGGCTGTAGCAGGGGGATGAGCCCTGCAGTGGGAGCTTTGCAGCAAACCCACATCCTCAGCCCCATAGAGGGGGGTCCAGAGCAGCAGCTCTGCAGCATCCAGGCCCCGGCGCTGCTCCCCCACATCCCATGGGGCTGCCATCGGGATATGGCTCATCCAAAGGAGCATCCTGCCTCCTCACCCAGCCAGGAAACACCTTGCTCCTCTCCTGCCCTTCATCAGTGCTTTATTTATTCCCCATCCCTGTGCTGCTCTGGGGCTGGGGTCCCTGGGGTGAGGGTACCAGCTCCAAGAGTGGGGTGCGCTGTGCTGCAGAGGGGGCTGGAAGCAGATGTGCCCCATGAAGATGCAGCTCTTCCTCTCTCTGGTTCTCTTTTGGGTATTTTTTTGTTCTTCTTTTGATTTTTTCCCCCTTTTTTTTAAGATTGTAAATATAGATAGAGCTTTATTTTGTTAATAAGACCACGAGTAACTTAACCTGTATATTTCACATACTTGTTTACAACTGTCTCCCCCCCCACCCCTTGCCACAATAAAGATGACTTTTTGGAGCAGAGAGCTGGGTCTGGGCTTTTGGGGAGAGCCAAGGGCTGGATGGGAGCTCTCACCCCAGGCAGATGGGGGTGCTTGTTTCCCCCCTTCCCTGCCCCTCTTCCAGCACAGCCCTCTCCTACAGGGCTCCCTGCCTGCTTTGCACTTGTGCTGTTGCTCAGCTCTTTGTCCTGCCCTATCCATCCATCCATCCATGATGTGCTCCAGGCTGCTCCTTCTCCTTCCCCCCACCTCACATGGCAGCAAGTTAGGGGTTCAGCCTCTTTCCCCCCTGTGCTCCCTCCAGCTATAAAGGTCCAGTTGCTCCCCCAGGGATGCTCCCCCTGCTCCTGCACCAGTCCCCATGGATCGGCCAAGCCCCATTTCCAGCTACCAGCAGCTTTTATTTTGCACCAAGACAGAACACCAGATGCCACAAGAGTCCTGGTTCTTGCTGGGGTGGGTGCCTGCATGGAGGGACTGGCTCCTTGTCCCCATACCACTTGTTGAGCAGCCAAGGTAGGGGCAGAGTGGTCCAATTCCACTCCCCCAGCTGATGCACAACCACTGTCATGAGATGGACAGTGCTCAGCAGGCCAGGATCGCCCATGATGGCACTGAGAAGGGATGAAGCTGTGCCCAGCTCATGGAAAGGATCAGCTCTGTTCAGCCTCCTGCCCCTCACATGGGCACCACAGGGATAATGCACATGTGAGGGGCAGGATGGGGAAAGCAGAGCTGGGATGCTACAAGGGAAGCCATGAAGATGATGGCAGTCTGGGAGCAAAAGCAGAGCACAGCAGAGGGTGCAGGCACCCAGCACCCACCAGTACAATCACACTGGTTGGTCCCAAGCCCATGTAGCTCATGGCTGGGGCTATGACAAAGGGTCCTACGCTCAGAGACAGCCCCGAGGCCAGGATCAATTTGACCCAGCACAGGGGCTGCTTTGGGGCTGGGAGCCCAAGTGGCACCGAGCAGGCAGGGCAATGGGGACAAGGGGAGCAGTGAAGGCAAAGCGGGTGCATTGGGCAGCAAAAGCAACTGGGCAGCTCCGGGGACTCCTGAGCAGATGGGGGGGACCCGTTTCCCCCCTCGGGGTCAGCACAGAGGGAGCAAACCAGGTGCCAGGCAGAGCAGCAGCGGTGCCAGCAAGGCATGGACCTGCCGGGCACCGGGGCTCGACGTTAAGGCGATGGTAAAGGCTTCCTCACGTAGGCAGGGGCCTCTCCGAGGCCATGGTCCTCTCTTAGCATCTCATGGTCCAGTCTCGGCAATGTCCAGGGTCTCCTTTCATCAGTGGCTGGGGCAGAGCTCTCCTCTCTTCCCCCTTCCCACCATCCGGACCTGCCCTCGCGCCCCGGCCGGGCTGGGAATGGGGCGAGGGGGATGCGAGGGCTGTGGATGCAGCAAGGACACAATAGCTCAGGGTCTCAGAGGCTGGAGGTGCTATTTAGAGACCTGCAGGGCTGTGACCACCGGCTTCATCTTGAAGTACTGTTTAAACCTTAGCTTTGCATATCTGCCGAGAGGAGAGAGGGATGCTCATGAAGCCCCTGGCCATGGAGGATCCCTCCAGTACAGAGGGACCATTGGGATCCTCTTGCTCCTGTCGTTTAACATTGACCTGCACTGTGAGTCAATGCCCCCCCAGCCCTGACAAACTCACCTTAAGAAGTTAAAGTCTATGGTAGAGTACTTATCCTGGATCAGGCCCCAGCATGCCCAGAGGAAATGGGATGCCTGCAACAGACAAAACAAGGATCAGGAATGGGCACGGAGCATCCCTGCCTGCAGGATAAGCTGCTCCTGCTTCTCCTGGCCAGGTCCCAGAAGTCCCATGGCTGTGATGACAGGACACAGGATGGCAGCCAGCTGGGCATGGCCCATGTGCTTGGTTTGATACCCTCCAGAGGCTGGTCCCAGCCAGGGAGAGGGATGCAGCGGGAAGGATGCTGAAGAGCGGCACAGCGTGCTCGGGGTACCAGCCTCTGCATCTGCAGCTCCAGCCAAGAAACCAGCCAGTGTTATATCCCAAGTTTCCAGAAGATTGGCAAATTCCATGAGGAGATAAAGCCAAAGAGGGCTTCCTCATGCTTGTCTCTGCCTGGCCTCTCCAAAGGGATGCCCAAGGCCACAGCTATCAGAAACACACGGTCCCTTACCATGTGTCAGTGGGATGGCAGGCACCCAGTGCTAACTTTGACTCAGCCCATGGCATCAGTGCCTCTGAGGTGCATCCAGGCTCTTTGGGGCAGCCTTGTGCCCCCAAACCCCCAAGCTGGCTCCTGCACTTCCATCCTCACCAGCCGAGCTGCAGAGGAACCCATCCCATGGGCAGCCCTCGAGCGATGCCGGCTCCTTCCCATCTCCACCACTCACCAATGAAAACTTGTTCACTTGCACATAGAGAGCCTCCAGCTCCTCCTCGGACACCCCTTGGTCACCCTGGGTGAGCTGCTTGTAGGCCTGCAGGTAGGAGCGCAGCCACTGGAGCTGGGTGTCCTTGCTGGGGTAGAGGCTGTAATCCACCTCCTTCACACCTGCGAGGGGAGCAGCATCAGTGATGCCCCGGGAGATGAAGGGAGCCTTTCCCCAGGGCAAAGCAATGAGACCATTGGAATATATCTCCCCATGCACGACCTATGGGGGACCTTCAGTGCCATGGAGATGAGCCCAACGCACCTGCAAACTCATTGAAGTGATTTCCAATGTCGAAAGCCTGGTAGTTGTAGCCCGTGTACTCGTAGTCTATGAAGCGAACGTGCCCTGTGGAGGCAAAGGGAAGGGATGTGAGAGGGGCTGAAGATGGAGCTGCCGGCCCTGGGGAGGTGGGTGAAGGACAGACCCCTCCAGCACCGCCACAAACCTCGTGTCCCATCATAGATGATGTTCTTGCAGAGGAGGTCATTGTGGCAAAGCACAACGGGGGACCCCAGCTGCGAGAGAGTTCCCTTCATCCAGGCCAGCTCCTGTTCCAGCACCTCCAGGCTGGGCACATCCTGCTGGAGGCTGGGGAAAGGGATGGGGTGGAATCACTTCTGCTCATGGGGAACCTCCCTGCTTCCCTCATCAGTGACACAAAGCAGGGCAAATGAGGCCATTTTTGGTGGAGAAGGCAGGTTTGGCTGTGTGGTACCCAGGGAGATGCCACAGGGCAGCCTCAGCACTTCCCTTCTCCCCACTAACATCCGCATCCAGTCCCAAGCCCCCAGAACTCCCAAAGCACCCAACTAACCCCCAGGCAATGGGAACACTCTGCCAGGGCACGTACCCTGTCCCAGGCTCCAGTTCCAGGAAGAGAGCTGGTTAATGATCACCTAATAGACTGGGGTAAAGCCTGCAGCAGCAGATACCTGCTGTGTCCTGCTCAGGGGACAGGTTAATGATTCGCTTGCCATCGGGTTCATTCACCTCCACAACCTCCTGGGGCTGCCCGAACCCTTTCCAGACACCCAGGCACTCACCCGACGTGAACCCAAGGCACCCAGCAATGGGATGCACTGGTCTGAAGTGGGAACTGGTTGTTCTGATCTATACTGGCTGCTTTAATCTATACTGGCTGCTTTAATCTATACTGGCTGCTTTAATCTATACTGGTTTTCTAGCATCCCTTCCATCAGCTCAGCCTTGCTGCTCAGATCCCCACCGTAAGAAGGGCTTGAGCTTCAGCCTATTCTAGGAAGGGCTTAAAACCCTTCCTAGAATAGAACCCTTCCTAGAGGATGATTATTAGAGCAGGTCTCTGGCTCAGGCCAAATCCTGCCTGGGTGCTGTTTATACACAGATGAGAGCTATCTCTGCTCTAACACAGCACAGGTCATTCACAGACTGGCAGGAGGAAGGGCACTGGAGGGTGCATGGAGATTCCTCCATCCCACCAGCTCTTGTGGCTTGGCTGTGAGTTAGCTCATGGAATAATGCTGATCCAGATCTGGCTGCATGGCTGGACCCATGACCCTTTCAAGGCCAGGCTGGACACAGGGGCTTGGAGCAAGCTGCTCTAGTGGAAGGTGTCCCTGCCCGTGGCAGGGGTTGGAACTGAAGGAGTTTTAAGGTCCTTCCAACACAAACCAGCCTGGGATTCTATGATTTACGATACACCAAGAGACTGGCCTAACCACTGTGTTTATTAGCTCATTTCAACTGTAATTTAAATATGCTCCAAAAGCTATGTTAAAACAGGCTGAACATCTGAGATGAACAATTATGGACCAGCTTTGCTAATGAAGATGCAGAGAGTAGAGCTGAAACTCATTAATATCCACTTCCTAATGGGGCACTGGATTAAGGTTTCAATAGGATTTTTCTTGCTTACTAGACAGGAAAACAGTTACAAACAGAGACAGAAAATTATGCTCCATACCACAGAGCTACAGCCATTAACATTCTCCTAACGAGAGCTGCGCCCAGAAAAGTAAAGATGTAATTTAGTCCTATATACTACTACAAAGGGTAGTGGTATCATTACTCAATGCATAAATATTTACATGCAATGAACACACTGAAAGAGTGTAATAACCACCCCAAAGTTCTTCAGTATCATATTTTAATTGAATTTGAAGATCTAGACATGTTTGCATCTTCAGTGGAAACACATTTGCATACGTAGCATGGTCTTGTGAAACACAGAGAGGACATAAGCTGTGTTTATTTACTCCTGATCGGTTCCACAGGGCTAAGGTGCCTATTGCTCTGATAACTAGAAGTGAATAAGTGTTCAAGGTGGTCCTGTTCCCATTGATGTCCTTTTTCCATTAATTTTCTCCCTTCAGAACAGGCAGCAATTCACCCGTTTCCTTCAGTTCCTGTAAAGAAACAGATACAGCAATTATTCTCTATGTACGCTTCATGATTACAACAAGGTTCCAACACGGGTGGTTTGTGGGTAAGGAAATCGATTCAGCAGCTACAAGGGAATGAGCCAGTCAACCCACTAGAGGTCCCCCTTGGCCAACACATTGGAGTTCTTCACATTGGATTTAAATCCTGTGTCTGTTTAGCAAGAGAGGAAAGTTACTCAGTGAAAAGATACACCCTCAAAAGAACGGGTTATTATCAGCTTTCCTGGGTAAAGCCCCTGCTCTGTCTCCTTCTCGGTGCAATTCAAGGTCTATTTTAGGCACATACAGAATTTTGACATCAAAAATGCCTCCCAAATATATAAAAATCATCATTCACTGATAGATTTTGTTACAGCCACGCATTAAAACACACAAGACAGGAAGAGATTTGTAAGATTCCCAAATAAGAGGTACTTGCCCCATCCCCAGTGTTCAAGGCCAGGCTGGATGGGGCTTGGAGCAACCTGCTCTAGTGGATGGTGTCCCTGCCTGTAGCAGGGAGATGGAACTGGATGAGCTTTAAGGCCCCTTACAACACAAACCAGTCTGGTATTCTATAAAAGGTTGATGATTTAAATTCAAATGATAAGGCTGTTAACTTCCTAAAGAACTCTGTAACATCAGGAAATAGTTATAAAATAACATATTGTGAAGTATATGAGGGGCTGGAACTAAATGATCTTTTAAGATCCTTTCCAGCCCAAGCCACTGTGAGTCTACATATTCTTTTCCCACATCAAGAGAAACAACTCAATTTTATTACATATTAAGCTATATTACAGAATGCATTTTAAGATCCTGACAACATTGCTACAAATCAGTGTGAACTAAACACAGTCCAGCAATGCAAATAAACAAATCACATTTAAATACCAGTGAGGGAAGTATTCCGCAGCATCTCCACAATGCCCAGGACTCTACTTCCCAATCACTGAAATAACCCACACACTTGTTAAATAAATAAAATTAGTCCATATAATTTAAGTCATACCAGTATTTTTAGAACTAAATGAGATTTATTGATTGTATCTTCCCAGGAGTTACAATGTCTGAGGAATTGGCTATAAAACATTCAGACAAGAATGGGCTCCAGAGTATTTGGGCTTTAGAACACTGTGCCTGCTCTGTTACAAAAATCAAAAACCAGAGTAAGAGATGCAGATCTATTTTTGTTGCTTCAGGGCCTGTTCAAACAACTCCAATAAACCTTCCTTTCTTCCAGGAATGAGCCTGTTTGCTAGGAAAAGAATGTCTTGCCCACTTTCTCTGAGAAAAGCAATGTCAGAAGTAAAACGAGGAAAAGAAACCTGTAAAAGTGCACCCATGGGGTGAAACTGGTCTTTACAGTAACTGGAACTGAATGCTGTCAAGAAAATACATTTCACTGCTAAATCTTGGCATATGAGAACACTGGAGATTTAGAGCTGCTTTCAGTTGTGTGTTGAGCTAAGAAAAGTCACAGTAAAAGCCACCAAGGCGGGTGGTTTCATGATATAAGACACTGGAGTGTCCGTACGTGATGGGCAGGAAACATTCCCACGCTTTTAAGCACTCAATTTACATCTCCAACAAGATTCTCCCATTCCTACCTTAATGATATCCAGCCCTCCAACCAGTTCACCTTTCACATACAACTGTGGATACGTTGGCCAGTTGGAATAGGTTTTCAATCCTTGCCGCACCTAAAACAACAGAAACCTTAAGCATAAACTTCAACCTTTGCAGAAACAGCAATGAAATCCTCAATGCTAGAGAAGCTTCATTACCTCTTCATCTTCCAGTATGTCAAATGTCTCATAGTCAACGCTAGGAAAAGAAAAGAACACACAAAATCATCTACTGTGGAGTTATGCAATGTACGACCTTTTGAAAATCAGAATGGGCATGTTTATAAGGCAGCTTCCAAATCACTCAGAATTAACAGGTAAGAGGAAGAAAATAGCCAACACCTTATGCATAAAGAACTGTAATGTAAGTAGTTTCCAGTTTCATAGGAAACACCTAATAATTCACTAGAAATTAGGCGGTGTGTCTTAGGCTCTAATTGGGCAAAACGTGTTCAAAGTAATTCCATTCACTATTAGCTTAAAAAAATACCCAAAGACACATCCACACTTTGGAGGGTTTTATTAAGGAGGAAGTTCTTCCCTGTGAGGGTGCTGAGGCGCTGGCACAGGGTGTCCAGAGAAGCTGTGGCTGCCCCATCCCTGGCAGTGTTCAAG